>JARSSU010022667.1:0-114041 GCA_029619165.1 Eurosta solidaginis
CTTGGGTAACGTCTAATAAGGCTATATTGTATATATCGTTTAAAATCGTTCACGCAACAAAAGAAAGGTATTCCATAATGTACAATTAAGTTCCAAGGGCTTTTAGAATTATCATCAAATCTGTGCAAGAAAGCAAACTTGTGAACATAATTTCTTCTGGCTACTTCTTTATGGTAGCTGCCAAAACAGACACGAGAGCCTATATATTTAAACAAACTTAAATAAGATGTTCTTTATGATATCGTAAAAGAGAAAGTAGTAATATTTTCCGAAGTACAAAAAAACACAAGTCCAAATCAGCAAAAAATTTTACAAAAATCAATCAACCCTTTTTATATTCGTATTTGGAGTATAAGAATTAGGGAATTTTTTTTCATGTAGTTTGACCGAGAAATTTTTACGCTATCGAAAAAGTGGCTGTGGGCTCATAAGAGTGTAAATTTATCGCAAAACACATAAGATATGTAACGGTAAAAAAAAGGAATAAACCATACTAAAAAGAGTGGGGTTTCAGAAACGTGCGATGCAAAAAAAGTATTACATTGTAAGCAGAGATAATACAGATTTGATTCTCAAAAGTTATTCTCTGTCTTTTAGTGCAAGACGCCGAATGATCGGAACAGAACGAGATCAGACTGTGATATAAAAACTGGGAGTGGCCTTCAGAAAACCGCGATTAAATAACAGAGACAAACCATAAGACATTGCACAGGAGAAACACACAGATTAACAACAAGGCATAGAAATCTAATAGCCGCTTAAAAGAAAGAAAAAAAACAGAAATAAAAAATAAAATCAAAAAAAAAAAGCCGTAAAAAATTTTCACAAAAGAGATTGGATATAAATTTTTCTGTGATTCAAGACCGAAAAAAACTACGTGATAAAGATATGAACACTCAAGAAGAAAAAGGATCTTAGCTTGAAAGGAAAATACAAAATATATTTAAAGTACAGAGCAACAGAAGAAGATGAGAGACGAGAAGCTGGAACGAAAAAAACGACCCCATAGTATTTGAAAATATTGTTCACACAAAATATATTATTTTATGTAATTATATTTGATAAAAGATGGTCATTTGTAAATTATTTATAGGACGAATGTTGTCACAAAGTGTATACCTACGCGCCGAATAATTAAGGAAAGAAATAAAAAATAAGATACAAAGACTGGCAAGAGAAATAGACAATATGCAGAAAATAGAATCAAGACAATAAAGATACAGTTTAGTGAACCATGATACATCTTGCTTACTTAGACAAAAAGGGAAAGGCGCGTACAATGTCACGAAATATGAAAACAAAGATACAGTATGACTGGCCTTAAAAAAAAATTGAGCCAGCTAATAGTTCTGACTTTATGAAATAAACGATGCTCCAACCGAACACAGAAACAACCGAAGAAAAAAATAATGTAAGATAAATAAATCATTATCGAAAAGGGATTCCATGCTAATACAAACATTTAAACAAGTAATTAAAAATCACAGAGTAATGATCTGAACTAACACAGAATATACGATACGCTATAACTAAAAGAGTAAGAAGTTACTTAAGTAAAATAAAACCTTGTATAACGTCCAACACAACCTACAGTATACACAGAAGTTGTTAACACAAAATCGTGTGCACTATCAGTGAATTGACTATGCTTAAAGGCTAGATACTTACCAAGAAAAAAGCAGCCTTAGAAAACAAATAAAAGAAGAAGGAAGCAGATGAACTGTCTCCCCTAGACTCAGGTGATCATAAAAGATTGATTAGGAAATAATAACGGAACCCAAACTAGTACAAGTTTTCTAAAAATAGAAAAGGTCAAGAACAGAAAAAAAAAGGGAAGCCAATGTTTAGAAGAATTAAATGTTACATTTGAACGAATTGACTTAAGTCAGCACCAGGTGTAGGTAATTGACCGGAGAGTAAATCACAAAAAAAAGAGATAAAACTTAACGATAGTATGGATGAATATGAAGCTATGTGTAAGCGAAGTTACCAAAATAAGAAGCCCGAATCTACACCATAACCTTAGGGTAAACAAGGAATAGATAAGTTGCCAAAAAGAGCAGACTTAATAATAGACGTGAAAAATCACCTCTAAAACACCGTACGGAACCGAACAAGTATGCCGTGGCTGCGAAAATCCAAAAGAACATTAAGATCTACCATACAATTGAACGTGTGGTAACCAAAGCTAAGTACCAAACATACTACCAAATTTACCCCTTTACCCAAAAGTTGATAATGAGGAAAATGGTCCTGGAGGCACTGGCTGAAAAAAGAAATACATACTGACACTTCAACACCATGTACGAATCAAGGTAGGAGAGAAGAAAATCCATAGTGTTGACAAACTTCAATAGGAGATTAAGCGGTATCGAGAGCATTAATTTCCGATACCATAACAGGCAATGACGGATATCCATTGTATCGACGTCGATCGTTTGAAAATAATGGTTAAAAACGGCGATAATAAGAGTGCGCAATCAAGACATCGAAGTTGACAATCGTTGGGTCGTGCCATATTCACCGATACTGTCAAAAGTTTTTCAGGCTCACATACAATGTTGAGTACTGTAACTCAGTAAAGTCTATCAAATACATTTGTAAATATGTGAATAAAGGAAGTGATATGGCGGTTTTTAGAGTAGATCAAGAAAATAGAAATGATGAAATCACTCAATATCAAATGGGGCGATACATAAGCAGCAATGAAGCAGTTTTGGGGTATCTTTTCGTTTCCTTTGCACGAAAGACATCCTGTTGTTGTCCATTTGGCAGTTCATCTGGGGAATGGTCTACGAGTTTATTTCACTACTGAGAATGTACAGCAGAGAGCAGCACAACCACCAGCAACTACTTTATCTGCTTTTTTTCAATTGTGTGAAATCGACACATATGCCAGAAATTGATATATGTTGATATACCGCAATATTACACCTGGAATGCATCATCGAAAAAATGTCAACGGCATAAACAAGGAAACACCAGTTGATGGTCATCCAGGTATTTTCCAAACAGATGCCTTGGGCAGGATGTATACGGTACATCCAACCATGCTGAATGTTTCTATTTGCGAATGTTGTTGGTGCACGTTCGAGGACCAAAATCATTTCAGGATTTAAGAACAGTTCACGGTATAATTTTTGTCAGATATATCGCGAAGCATGTCAGGTCTTACATTTGTTAGAAGATGACACTCATTGGGACGCAAAACTCCATGATGCATCGATTTCATCTCATCCACAGCAAATACGAATGCTGTTTTCGATTATAATATCAAACATGCATGCCATCGAATTCAATTGAATTGTGGAATAAATATAAAGATTACATGACTGAAGATATTTTAATTCGGATGCGTCGTACAGCAATGGATCCTGATTTGCGGATAACATTGGAAATGTACAATGAATCTTTGATAATAATTGAAGATGTGTGTCTTGCGATTGCCAATAAAGCATTGGGGCAGTTAGCTTTGATTTCACCAAATCGTCCAATGCATGATTTATTTGATCGAGAGTTGCAGCGTGAACAACAATTCGATTGTGGCGATTTACGTACATTTGTTCAATCCAACAGTACCAAATTGAACAATCAACAAAAGGATATATATGACAAAATCATGCAAGCTGTTTCTGATACACTGGTGGATTATATTTTTTGGATGCGGCACCGGAACATTTGTAATTTCGTTGATTTTAGCAACTATTCGATCGCAGAAGAAAAATAGCTTTGGCACTGGCTTCTTCTGGAATTGCTGCAACTTTATTGGATGGAAGACGAATAGCTCATTCAGCTTTAAATTGCCATTGAATATACAGTTGGTTGAAACTCCAACCTGTAACATATCCAAAAATTCAGCGATGGCAAAAGTTTTGCAACAAGCAGCGGTCATTCTATGGGATGAGTGTACAATGGCAAATAAAAAATCATTGGAAGCATTAAATCGAACGATGCAAGATTTACGTGGAAACCGAAGGCTTTTTGGTGATGCTTTATTTTATTGTCAGGTGACTTTCGACAAACATTGCCCGTTATTCCACGTCAACACCGGCAGATGAGATCAATGCATGTTGAAGTCTTCCCTTTTGTGGCGATACGTGAAAAAATTAACATTACACATAAACATGCGTGTTCAGTTGCACAATGATCAGTCTGCAGAGCAGATCTGGAAGCAATTGTTAGAGATCGGAAATGACAAAATTCCATTCGACAAAACAAATGGTTTGATTACATTGCCAAACAATTTTTGTACAATTATCCAATCAAAAGAAGAATTAATTGAACGAGTGTTTCCAAATATTGTTCAAAATTACATGAATTACGATTGGTTGAGAGAACGCGCAATACTGGCACCAAAAAATGTACATGTCAACGAAATCAATCATCACATTCTGAAAAAATTACCAGGCAAAATATTTCACTAAACTTCCAATACCGTCACAAGAGCCTTTGCCATGTCCTGTTACAAAATCACTGTAATTCTGAAAAATAATAAGAAATGAATGTTTTCATCATGAGAATCGGTTAATTTTTGACAAAGTTATTGACAGTTGAAAAAATAGGCAAATAAAATACCGACTGCATTTTATGGAATTCAATTGCCCATAAATCCGAAAAAAAATTTTTTTAGGACACGTGTTTCATTATTTTGACCAAAGAACAACGTATTAAAATTTCATCGAAATCAAAAATTATATCCTGCGCAGACCGGGTGTCTTGAAATGGAATGAGCCTATGACATTTTATTCTTTTTCCAATATTTCTATTGGTGTAGCGAAGCACACTGGGTTCCCACTAGTAATATACTAATTATATTAATCAGATATTAAATAAAAACTAAAATTTAAAATCGAATGAACATATTTTTTACAGGTCGAGATGTTCAAAAGAAAGTTAGTGCGATGAATTATTATTCTTATCGATTGATGATTCGTGCACAAGAACAAAATTATATTCTGAGATGTGGTCAACTTTTTCACCAATACATTGCAGACATGTATGCAAAAATTGAAATTGAACGTCTCAATTCCATCCGATTCAATCAAGCCAAATTGCGATCTGAAGAGTACATACATTTGCAAGATGCAATAGCGAATGATGCAAATGTGAATGATATCGGACGTCCACGCCACATCCACGAATATGCACAAGATGCTATGTCATATGTTCGAAAATACGGCCGACCAGATCTTTTCATCACTTTTTTATATATTCGGAAGACATATAGTAATAGGAGTAACGTTCCTGCCAAATTTCATAGTGATATCTTCAACGACTGCCAAATTACAGCTTGCAAAACTTTTAAATTACCTTCTTTTAAAAGTGGGCGGTGCCACGCCCATTGTCCAAATTTTACAAATTTTCTATTCTGCGTCATAAGATCAACCCAACTACCAAGTTTCATCGCTTTATCCGTCTTTGGTAATGAATTATCGCACTTTATGGTTTTTCGATCGATATCGAAAAAAGTGGGCGTGGTTATAGTCCGATTTCGTTCATTTTAAATAGTGATCTGAGATGAGTGCCCAGGAACTTACATACCAAATTTCTTTAAGATACTTCACAATTTACTCAAGTTATCGTGTTTACGGACGGACGGATGGACGGACGGACATGGCTAAATGAGTTTCTTTTTTCGCCCAGATCATTTTGATATATAGAAGTCTATATCTATCTCGATAAGTTTATGCCGTTACGGATTACCGTTATGCGAACAAAATTAATATACTCTGTGAGCTCTGCTCAGCTGAGTATAATTAACTTTTCAAAGTCAACCCAGCACAACGCAGCACGGAAAGTCATTCAAGATCTAAAACACGCATGGCAATAAATTAAATCACTAAAAAAAAACAAAACCGAAGAAGATCAAAAGATAAAACTAAAGTGATAAAAGTAAAATCTATGAAATCTAAAAGTCATTCACCTTTGAATTAAATACTTGAAATTTCGTAAGAAAGCGCAAGCGTTACGAATGCAATTAACCACTGTGCAACATTTATTGCTTACAGGTGTAAAATGTTCGTAGTACAAGCAGAGCGCCTAATAAAACCCGACATGCACCGTGCAACATGACTCGCTATACTCGTACATATGTACATATGTATATGCTTGACAACTGACAAAAATGTTTTGCTATTGTTGCGTAGTCATTTCATTATCGCCGATCTAAACTTTAACTTTAATTACTAAATGTATTAACTGATGCTGATCAAAATCTTTCAACAGAAAGACTCATTTTTTGTCATAAACTAGCGAAATTTAGAAAGAAAAGAGAATATGCCAATTTGAAAAATAAAAAAACAGTGAAATAAGAATTTAAATCAGCAAAAAAGCGGCCTGAATTAAAAATAGTATTGATTTTAACTCTTTGTTGGCCCTGGTAGGGTGTGCAGTTTGGTATAAAATCATACCGAAAGTCGAAAGATATTTGCTCAATAGATTTCATTCCGAGAATGCATGGCAACTGTACGTCGTTTAGAATATACCCGCGGCGGGTATGACTGTCGTAAGAGGCAAATGATTTCAAGGGGTTTTGTAGCTCAGCCCTTTTAAGGGGTTGCCAGCGCAATTTATAGCTTCTCCAACCCAATTGTCAACCTCACCTACCCGTGGCGAATCTTTTTGCTTCAGCAGGTGAAGCTCTGGCGACCCCAAGTTTCTCTTGGAAGTAGGGTGAGACGCGGGATGGCCTAGAAGATTCAATGTGGTCATATTAAATCGTTACCAATATGATCGGACTTGCACCTAAATGGTTCTTTACCTAAACTATATCTGGAAAAGGAACATAAACATCGATAATACTCTCCAAAACCTCCGCAACTCGAGAAGTTTGAATTTCTTATTAACGCCTTCCAAATTTTTTAAAATGTTTAACGAGATGCTTAACAGTTCTTGCTTTAGCAAAAGTTTTTATTATGAAATGAAATATGACGCTCCGGATAAAAAACCATTTTTTATCGGAACTTACCTTTGGAAGCAGAGAAAGAGGGAAGTGGTTTCCGCTGGAAGGACCAGGTGGAAAACGATTTAAACTCCCGTGGTTTGACCAATTGGCGCCGGTTAGCAGAGCCAAGAAGCGAATGGCGGGCCTTTTAAGAAAATAAGTGCTCGACAAGATGTGTAGATGTAAAGTGTATACTTTTATTACTGATACAAAAAGTGTTTAAGGTTAAATTTGTAAATTATTTGGTTGGATTTATATGTAACTGAAATTATACAAGAAAAAAAATTTAATTAAATAAAAAAATAAAAAGTAAAATAAAATACAAGAAACTAAAAATATACAAAAAATAGTAAAAATAAAATAAAATAAAATGGAATAATATAAATAAAAACGAAAACAAAACGAAATGAGAAAGAAACCCAAAAAAAAATAAAAATAAAATGAAAAAATAAGACAAATTAAAATAAAATCGAATGAAATGAATTGAAATAATATAAGATAAAACAAAAACAAAATAAAATAACAAGAACAAAATAAAATAAAATTAAATAAAATAAAATAAAAATAATATAAAATAAATTAAACAAAAAAACTTAAAATTAAATTATCTAATATAAAATAGTAACAAAAATTAAATTAATTAAATGATATAAAGCAATACAAAATAAAAAGTAATAAAATAAAATAATTTAAATAAAAATAAAAAAATAAAAATAAAATAATATAAAATAAAATAAACAAAAGAAAATTAAACCAAATAAAAAAAGAAACATATAATAAAAATAAGACTAATTAAAATAAAAGCAAATGAAATGAATTGAAATAAGATAAACTAAAATAAAATAATGTAAAACAAAAGACAAAAAATAAATAAAATAATATAAAATAAATCATATAAAATAAATCAAAATAAAATAAAATGAAATAAATTTTAGATAAATGAAAATAAATTAAATTAAAATTATTTTTGTTTTTATCGGCCTATTGATAAATCATTCAAGGTTCTAATCGAGCTCAAGGCCAGAACAATAATTTTTTTTCTAATGATAATTATTGTTATTTTTTAATTTTTCTAAATTAGAAAAATTGTATTTTGTTTTTGGAATAGTAAGTAGAAAATTTTCAGACAACCTGCCATAGCTGCGCAGATAGATCCATTTCGAAGGGTGCTAAGCCTTCATCATCAGTACGCTTTAGGCATGCTGCGCTAACCATTTAGCTATACAGCGGTGGTTTGTTTGACTGGCAAATTTGCTACTTCTATTCCTTTTTACCAACTATATTTATTCATTGTTGCGCCATCTGGTGCAAATCACTGATAATGCTGGATTTTTGTTTATTGTCAATTACTTTGTTTGACATTCCCAAGTGCTCATGGTTTATTAACAATTGTTTTTGTTTTTATCGGCCTATTGATAAATCATTCAAGGTTCGAATCGAGCTCAAGGCCAGAACAATAATTTTTTTCTAATGATAATTATTGTTATTTTTTAATTTTTCTAAATTAGAAAAATTGTATTTTGTTTTTGGAATAGTAAGTAGAAAATTTTTCAGACAACCTGCCATAGCTGCGCAGATAGATCCATTTCGAAAATTATTGTTCTGGCCTTGAGCTCGATTCGAACCTTAAATTAAATTAAATCGACGAGTTATTCGTTTTGTTATAGAAAGGATATCAATGTTTTCGGAAACTAATAGATTTCTTATTGGAGTGCTAGCAAATTGTTATCGGCGTGTTACTGAAAGTTATAGATTTTGTTATCCAAAACGTATCGATTTGTTATCAAAAAATTACAGATTTCTTATCGCAGTGTTTACCAGTTTTCTATCGGCATGTTATCGATGAACGTCGACTCATCGGTTCGTTATGAAACACGTTCAAATCTTCAACATAAAAACCATGACACACTTATAACCCTTCGATATCAAGCTGTTAAGAAAACACTGACAAGCTGATAACATATCGAAATTTCAAAGACATTAGCTGTGCTTTTTTACACGTATACATATTATAATCATTTGCAACTGAAATGTGTCTCTATTTTATCTCTACACTATTTTCCACCTCTATGGCCGAAAATGGTGTGAGTCCACTATTCAGCGCAACCGATTCAGCTATAGGTTAGACACTGCGACCAACAGAGGTGCGCACAACCCACTTTGTAGCGAGTTATTTACCCATGTCGCGAGTCTACAAAAATTGCCGCTAGATGGGTCTCCTAAACATTATCTAAGTGATGATAAGCGTTCTCTTTATACCCGCAAATGTAGATGTATACCCATGTAGTAAAAAAACGTCTATTAATTCTTACTTACTTACTTAATTGGCGCTTAACCGTCTAAACGGTTATGGCCGTCCAACAAGGCGCGCCAGTCGCTCCTTCGCTCGCCAACCGGCGCCAATTGGTCACACCAAGGGAGTTTAAATCGTTTTCCACTTGGTTCTTCCAACGGAGTGGGGGCCGCCCTCTACCTCTGCTTCCATAGGCGGGTTCCGATAGAAACACTTTCTTGGCCGGAGCATCATCTTTCATTCGCATAACATGGCCTAGCCAGAGCAGCCGCTGCGTTTTAATTCGCTGACTATGTTGATGTCTGCGTATAGCTCGTACAGCTCATCATTAAATCTTCTTCGGTACTCGCCATCGCCAACGCGTAGAGGTCCATAAATCTTTCGAAGAACTTTTCTCTCGAACACTCCCAAAGCCGCTTCATCTGCTGTTGTCATGGTCCATGCTTCTGCCCCATATAGCAGGACGGGTACGATAAGTGACTTGTAGAGTATGATTTTCGTTCGCCGAGAGAGGACTTTACTTTTCAATTGCCTACCTAGTCCAAAGTAGCATTTATTGGCAAGATTGATTCTTCGCTGGATTTCAGTGCTGATGTTGTTGCTAGTGTTGATGCTGGTTCCCAAATAAACGAAGTCTTTTACTATTTCGAAATTATGGCTGCCAACAGTAGCGTGGTTGCCAAGGCGCATATGCGCTGACTCTTTGCTCGATGACAGCAGGTACTTCGTTTTGTCCTCATTCACCATCAAACCCATCTTTACCGCTTCTTTTTCCAGTTTGGAGTAAGCAGAACTAACAGCGCGGGTGTTTAGGCCGATGATATCAATGTCATCAGCATATGCCAGTAATTGCACGCTTTTATAGTATATTGTTCCAGTGCGGTTAAGTTCTGCAGCTAGTATAATTTTCTCCAGCATCAAATTAAAGAAATCGCACGATAGGGGGTCACCCTGTCTGAAACCTCGTTTAGTTTCGAACGGCTCGGAGAGGTCCTTCCCAATTCTGACTGAGCTGATGGTGTTGCTCAACGTAATTTTGCACAGCCGTATAAGTTTTGCGGGGAAACCAAATTCAGATATAGCGGCATATAGGCAGCTCCTTTTCGTGCTGTCGAAGGCGGCTTTAAAGTCGACGAAGAGGTGATGTGTGTCGATTCTCTTTTCACGGGTTTTTTCCAAGATTTGGCGCATTGTGAAAATCTGGTCGATGGAAGATTTACCAGGTCTGAAGCCGCACTGATAAGGTCCAATCAGCCGGTTGACGGTGGGCTTCAATCTTTCGCACAATACACTGGAAAGGACCTTATATGCTATATTAAGAAGGCTGATTCCACGATAGTTGGTGCATTTTGCAGTATCCCCCTTCTTGTGGACTGGGCAAAGAACACTTAGATTCCAACCGTCGGGCATGCTTTTCGTCCGCCCATATTTTGCTAAGAAGCTGCTGCATGCGCCTTACCAACTCCTCGCCGCCGAACTTGAATAGCTCCGCAGGCAATCCATCAGCGCCCACGGCCTTGTTGTTTTTCAATCTGGTTATTGCTATTCTAACTTCGTCATAATCGGGCGGGGGGACATATATTCCATCATCATCGATTGCGGGATCGGGTTCTTCATCTCTACGCGGTGAATTGCTGCCTCCATTTAGGAGAGCAGAGAAATATTCCCTCCATAATCTAAGCACTCTCTGGACATCAGTTACAAGGTCGCCGTTTTCATTCCTACAGAAGTTTGCCCCGGTCTTAAAACCTTCCGTCTGTCGCCGTATTTTTTGGTAGAATTTTCGGGCGTTATTCCTGGTGGCTAGCAGCTCAAGCTCCTCGCACTCACGCCTTTCTGCTTCTGCTTTTTCTTCCTGAAAAGGCGTCCCGCTTCCCTTTTCAACTCATGATAGCGTTCACACACTCCTCTTGTCGCGCTCGCTTTTAACGTAGCCCTGTAGGCAGCGTCTTTTCTTTCGGTTGCAACGCGGCATTCTTCATCGTACCAGTTGTTTTTCCGTGGCCGCCGGTAACCAATTTTTTCCTCGGCGGCAGTATGAAGTGCTTTGGAGATATGCTCCCACTGCTCCTGTATTCCTTCAGGATGAGTTGTGCTCTCAGAGAGCAGGTGTGAGAGTCGAGTTGCGAAATCATTGGCAGTCTGTTGTGATTGAAGCTTTTCGACGTCTAGCTTTCCTTGTGTTTTTTGTTCCTTGGTTTTAGCCGCGTTGAGGCGGGTGCGTATTTTGGCTGCGACGAGATAATGGTCCGAGTCGATGTTAGGTCCTCGGATCGTGCGCACATCTAAAACACTGGAGGCATGCCGTCCGTCTATCACAACGTGATCGATCTGATTGCGAGTATTTCGATCAGGAGACAGCCATGTAGCTTGATGTATCTTTTTATGCATGAACCTCGTGCTGGATATGACCATGTTTCGAGCCCCGCAAAGTCAATCAGCCTCAGTCCGTTAGGAGAAGTTTCATTGTGTAGGCTGAACTTTCCGACTGTAGGGCCAAAAACACCTTCTTTGCCCACCCTGGCGTTAAAGTCGCCAAGCACGGCGTTTATATCATGACGGGGGCAGCGCTCGTACGTGCGTTCTAATTGTTCCTAAAAAGTGTCTTTCACCTCATCGTCTTTCTCCTCTGTCGGCGCATGGGCGCATATTAAAAAATGTTGCTTTTATTCGGATAGCGGCGAGACGCTCGTCCACAGGCGTGAATGCCAGCACTTGGCGACAAAGTCTCTCTCCCACCACGAATCCGACGCCGAAACTGCGCTTATTCGTATGGCCACTCCAATAGATGTCACAATTTTTGATCTTCTTTCTTCCTTGCATCGTCCAACGCATTTCTTGGATGGCGGTGATGTCAGATTTTGCTTTGACGAGGACATCAACCAGCCGGGCATCTGCACCAATCCCATTCAGAGAGCGGACGTTCCAGGTGCATGCTCTCAATTCATTGTTCTTCAAACGTTTGCCATGGTCGTCATCAGTAGAGAGTGTATTTATCCGAGGCTTGTTGTTATATTTCATTGGAGTATGGTTTTACGTGGCGGGTCCCAAGCCCAGCGCACAACCCGCTCAGCGGGGGTGAAAATATTACTTGGCACGTTTATATAGCGAGCCGCTTGCTCCAAGACAGACGCCCGCTTGCAGCCGCACCTAGAGGTGTACAGACGCTGCCGATGTGATCTCCCCCGGGTAGCCCTTAAACCGATTATGTCAGAGTGGCCTAGCCAGTCTATTAATTCGCTATCAGTAATAAACCGATAATAAAATAATAGCTTGTGGGTATTGCTTGTTCCCGATAAGAAGCCGACGAAGGGTCTTATCAAAAAGCCCAAAACTATTTGGGTGAGTTAATTTAAAAACATTATTTTCCTAGACATATCAAACATCACGAATACTTAGAACTCACGCCTTTTTGTTTTCAGATTAATTTCTAACACTTCTGTGCCACTGTACAAACAAATTAGTTTATTATGTTTTTAATCATTTAACGCTTTTTCAATAAATTTTTCACGGTGAGCGTTTCATTTTTTTTACCATCTGCTATTTAATAGCACAATTAACCATTATTTACAATTGTAAACAAAAAAATGATTATATTATTAGGAGTTTCGCTTTCAAACGTACTTTGGTAAACAAACGCATACCTTTAGACACATAAAGCATGAAAAAATGGAAAACTGTGAATAATTAAGCTTCATTTAATATTGTCTTAAAAATTAGAGAAAGCATTACAAACAACTGCAACAACAACTTTTTTTTATTAAAATTGGAGGACATCTTCTGCTTTGTCGAAGTTAATACATATTTATTGACAAAAATTAAAAAATGTTCGCTTTTCGCGTCTTATACACCTTAACTGTTTTGTTTCATCGGCCATCACACGGCAGTAGCCACTAACGATCAAACTTTTAGTAAAAGTATCGATACCGGTACTCATATAAAATACTCGGATGAAAGTATCGATGCTGGTACTCATACTCAGTCAAAGGTATCGAGTATACTCGATCCAAGTGAGTTCTTCGAAATTTTTGACTACCATATTTTTGCTGGCAGTATTAATACGTACCATATACATATATATTAGAAATTTTGTTAAGATTAAAACTGTAAGCCCCCTTTTTAAATGGTTTTATTTAGCTTGACTTGACAGGGTGAACGGCCGGCCGGCACGAATTTTGTAATTGAAATTTGAGTTACTTCCCGATAAGCTACAAGCTTGAACTTGGAATATAGTTCAGAACCTAATGACAATGCAATAATAAGAAAAAAATCGCCGCTAGGTGGCGCAAGGATCGAGATATTCACAAAAATCGTATTTGAGGTCCGATTTGGCTCATATTTGGAACACATAATACATACAAGAATAGAAAACGACCTATGAAAAAAATCGCCGCTAGGTGGCGCAAGGAACGAGATATTCACATAAATTATATTTGTGGTCCGATTTGGCTCATATTTAGAACACATAATACATACAAGAATAGAAAGCGACCTATGAAAAAATCGGCGCTAGGTGGCGCAAGGATCGAGATATTCACAAAAATCGTACTTGTAGTCCGATTTGAGTCATATTGGGGAAAACATAATACATGCAAGAATAGAAAGCGACCTATGATGTCCAACTTCGCTCATATTTGGAACAAATATTAGTAGAAGTGACATCAAAATATTTTGGAGTTGGAGGAGGGACAAGCATACGTGTCGCAGAGTCGAGTAAAGTCTTTGGAAAGATTATGTGTTGAGGACTTAGATTGTAACAAATTGTCAGGAAAGAGTCCTTGTGATAATGAGTCACTAAATGAACTAAATAGAATGACAAATAATAGACAATTAAATAAAGAATAAAAACTTGAAAATAAAATATAAAAAAAAATTTAAGTAAACGGTTTAATTGAAAACAATACCTAAATGAAGTAATAATAATACTAAAAGCTAGAAAATAATTAGGTAGGTACTAGTCATCACACTCCTCATCAATCTAGGTCGTTGATCAGACAATTAAATAAAAGCGTTGGACACGTCAAATTTCTATTGATAGTCATATAAAACCAACTGAACCTTAATCAGGTTATGCTACGCCTCACATTTTTAGAAATTTCACGCGCCCAACGCTTTTATTTCATTGTCTGATCAACACCCTAGATTGATGAGGAGTTGATGACTAGTACTAGTACCTACCTAATTATTTTCTAGCTTCTAGTATTATTATTACTTCATGTAGATATTGTTTCCAATAAAACCGTTTAACTTAAAATTTTTTTTTATTATTTTATTTTAAAACAGGTGTGGCCCTTATCCGCTTTTGATCGGATCTATATATGTACCAGAGTTGGAATTTTTAGTTCAATGAAAGGATTAGTTCACTTCTAGTTCGTTCAGTCCATCGAACTTGTTATTTTGGCTCTTAGTTAGGTCACCTAATTGAACTATTGTTGAACTAGTTCAATAGTTCAATTCGGAAGTCAAATCTACTCACTCCCTGATTTAAACATCATATATGCCGCCAGCAACACTTATGGAAATTCGGCAGTACTTGCATTTTATTTTGTTTTCTTCACGACTTTCTTTAAAGTGCTTCCATATTTCACTACGCTTTGGCATATGAAACAAATCATTATGTAGAACATCGGTACTTGGTAAAGTATCGAGGTAAAGTAAAATTACTCAGTAAAGTATCGATTACTCAGTACTTGGAAGAAAGCATTGAGTATTTTTTGGAAAAGTATCGATATTACTCACTTAGTAGTCGTATCGTTCAATCACTGGTAGCCACTGCTAAGCCTGCGCAGTCACGAACTATGGCACCTACTCCATTGAACTACTTTTTCTTTGCTCACTAGCATTTTGATTACATTTCAATAGCTTCCGTACATATAAACAAACTTACATTCACTCATAATCCACTTGTAGACGTAACTGCTGTACAGCTGTCATTAGTCAGATTATTATACAAATTTTTTTGTTTTTATTTGGCTTGACTTTCTTTCCATTGGCATACCCGTAAACGGCAATACGACCTGTTTTCCAATCAGTTGCGGCTGATTATAACGGATTATGCGCCTCATTGAGATTGTTTGATTTTCGATTATTGGTTTTTGAGCATTTTCGGCATCTTACATTTGGGTTTCACAACAATTTTTTAAAGTCAAAATGTCAAAATAAATAAAAACAAACGCCATGAACTTATCAACTTTTAGGCGAATTCTGAAAGTTGAGGATGAGAATGCATGCAATTATAACTTTTTATTCAATATTTGCCAATGCATACGGCTACAATGCAATACAAATTTACCTGGGTAGTACATACATATCTACATATGTATACACTTTTACAAGTGCTGTACGGAACGGCGTATTCGGACTCGTTTCCGAAGATACCACTCGATTAGGGAATCGACTGGTGTTGTTGTTAGGAAAACCGAAAAGCGTGTCCAAGGGAACCGAACTTACTTGGATGCACAAGAAATGAAAAGGAAAGTAAATGAAACTAATGCATATTGAAATGTTTTTCCGTCAGCGTTGTGCCATCTTCAGTGTAATTGTGGTTTGTCTCCAAAACAAATATTTTTTAATGGACGTTTTGGCAGCGCGCTGCCCTCAGGTGAACCAATGAAACCAGGCTGATCCTGTTCACGCGATCGATTTATATATATATACTAGAAGACCCGGCAGACGTTGTCCTGCCCTAAATTTGGCCAATCTGCATACATTTTAATAAGCTTTTTCCGTCTGACTCTGCCCTCCCCCTCTTCACTTTTTCCTAATCCTTTTATTCACTCCTCCCTCCGTCTTTTTCGCTTCATCTATCTCCATCTTCGTCTCACTCTATCTCTTTCTCAATCTCCGTCTCCTTCTCTCTTTTCTCTTCTCTCAATTTCTTCTCATTCTTCTGCATCCCTTATGGCCTGTCCCAGAAGTTGGTATGTATTTTATTCCAGTCCCAGCCCAGTCCCACTCCGAGTCTCAGTTCCAGTCCTAGTCCTAATCCCAGTCCCATCGTCTCTGGATATATATTACTCTGTACTAAAGCACTCATCAACAGCTTTCATTTGATATCCATATTGTATAAACACTGTCTAGGCATTCATTGGCCCACGTTTTGGCCTATATCTCGAGACCTTAGTCACCCAGGGGTATGAAAATTACCCTCTAATAAAGCACTCATCAACAGCTTTCATTTGATATCCACAATCTATAAACACATTCTAGGGGTACCCGGGTCCACGTTTTGGCCTATATCTCGAGACCCTAGTCACCCAGGGATATGAAAATTACCCTCTACTAAAGGCACTCATCAACAGCTTTCATTTGATATCCACATTCTATAAACACACCCTAGGGGTACCCGGGTCCACGTTTTGGCCTATATCTCGAGACTCTAGTCACCCAGTCACCTATCCTATATTTCAAGTTAGATCAAACTACACACAGGGTGCAAAACAAATTCAAAATCGGTTCAGTAGTTTAGGAGTCCACTGGCCTCAATTGTGTGACACGTGTTTTTTATATATTAAGATAATAACCTTTTTTTGTTTTTTTGTGTTTTTGTTTTTGCCGAGTTTTTGATGGGCAGCGGTTTGTCAAGCGTCGCGATCTGAGCTGCTCAGCTACAGAACAGATTTCATCAGCCAAGCGTAATATTTAAAGAGAAACAGAAGCAAATTTATTATACATTAATTATTAAAAGAGGTGAGAACAATCTTTTTTTGTTGAAAAAAAGGGAGTCCGATCTATCAAATGTGTTTGAGTGAGAGTCTTAATCTTGGCCTAGACACCGAAAAAATTCATTTTGTTCAAAATTCGTTCCACATTGTTTCAGCAGAAGAGGTGTGAAGTGTCTCGATGTCCGAGAGGGAACGCAAAAGTTCACTTTACTCAGAAGGAATGGGCTCGAAATTGATCCATTTAAAAGTTTTGTCATAAATATTACACCCAGCATTTCCCTTCGACTAGCAAGAGTTGGAAGATTGATAAGCTTTAATCGATTAGTATAAGGTGGAAGATTAGTTAAAGAGTCCCATTGAAAATTTCTTAAGGCAAATAGTAAAAATTGACAGAAGATGATGTGAAATCGTATGGATATTCATATACTGTCTACTACAGCTAGCTTTCCATGCAGTGGTGGATGAGTATACGGCGTGCTTAAAAAACAGGTAGATGTTCTTTGAGGACATTTAAATGCGAGGAGCAGCAGCCCAAGACTTCTCGAAGAAGTAGACTCAGTAAAACAAACTTAGCTCAAATGAGGAAAAGAATTACTAAAAAAATGTTCTTTACATTGAAAGTTTTACCGAAAAATTCGGCGACAGACGGAAGGTTTTAAGTCCGGAACAAACTCCTGTAATAACAAATACTGCGACCTTGAAACCGATGTTCAAAGAGTACTTAGATTATGGAGGGAACACTTCTCTGCTCTCCTAAATGGACGCAGCGATGTACAGGGATGATGAGCCCGATCCCGTAATCGATGATGACGCAATTAATGACCGATTATGACGAAGTCAGAATAGCAATAAACCGATTAAAAGACAACAAGGCCGCGGGCGCTGATGCATTGCCTGCGGAGCTATTAAAATACGACGGCGAGGAGTTGGTAAGACGCATGCATCAGATACTTTGCAAAATATGGTCGGACGAGTGCATGCCTGGCGATTGGAATCGCATTGTTCTTTGCACCGTCCACAAGAAAGGGTATCCTGCAAACTGCGCCAACTATCGCGGAATCGGCCTTCTTAATATCGCATATGAGGTTCTGTCAAATGTATTGCACGAAAGATTGAAGCCCACCGTGAATCGGCTGTTTGGACCTTATCAGTGCGGCGTAAGACCTGGTAAATCTACCATCGACCAGAGTTTCACAATGCGCCAAATCTTAAAAAAAACCGCGAAAAAAGAATCGACACACATCACCTGTTCGTCCATATTAAAGCTGCCTTCGACAGCACAAAAAGGAGCCGCTTATACGCCGCTATGTCTGAATTTAGTTTCCCCACAAAACTTATACGGCTGTGCAAAATGACGTTGAGCAACACCATCAGCTCAGTAAGTATTGGGAAGGACATCCCCAGCCGTTCGAAACTTAACGAAGTTTCAGATAGGGTAACCCCCTATGCGTTTTCTTTAATTTGGTGCTGGAGAATATACTATATACTAGTTGCAGAACTTAACCGCTATTGAACAATATTCTATAAAAGTGTGCAATTACTGGCGTATGCTGATGGCATCGATATCATCGGCCTGAACACCCGCACCGTAAGTTCTGTTACTCCAAACTGGAAAAACAAGCAGAAAGGATGGACTGAAAATAAACAGCGGGGCGATGCTGATATATCTGCAGGCTCACAACAGCGCGTTGCCCCATTAGTCGCTACTACTTCGCATGTCCATTTCTTTGCGCACCCTTTCAGCATGCAACAATTGCATCATAACTATGAAGGCCATCTTGCTCACAGCAATCCAACAATCTATTTGTCTGCACATTCGGGGAACTAAATTCCTAATGGAAGACTCCTCTCCAAAAACTCCGTATACAGAGAGTATTTCGTCGTGAAAATGAGAGCAGTGAAACATTACGTGTTCTGCTCTTTCAAATTCGGAGGGACAGTATGGACAGAAAGGATCCTCCTCTATCATACGCTTATGTAGATATTCCTTGAAGCCGCCGTGCCCGCTCAATATCTGTGTGAGGTGGTAATTTAGTTCGCCGTGTTTTCGCTCATACCATTCCGCTATATTCCGAAGTAGCATGAAGGGCCAGCGCCATTTTCTCGATTCTTGCCACCTAACTAATATAATACGGTAGGCTGATTGTATATATTTCTGGTGGACCATTTTAGATCCATGCCATACCGGTGCTGCAGATAATATTGTAACGAATTTAGGGAATTCCGCTTATTTGAAACCTTCTGCAAACGTTCGAATCGCTAAATTGTCGAATAAATAACTCCAATACTCAGTAATGCAAAATGGTCTTTATTAGCCAACTTTGAGAGTACTTCACAATAACACTTATACTTCACAACTAATTGCGTGTTTAAATCAAACTGATTAGTCATGCCTCAGCTTGCGATGTTTTATACTCTCGGTTTCCTCGTTCACCCATTTCTCCTAAGGTCTAGTAATTTCGTGAACTCCATGCTTAGTTACCAGTTATATACATGTATATTTGTAGCCATATGCGTGTGTGTATATGTGAGTACTACTTCGGTTGATTGGAGTATCTCTCCGTTGCCTTGTATGTATGTGTGTACATGATTATTGACTTGTTTACGTACATACGAGTGGCTGCTTAGTATTGGCTTAGTGATGCTAATATTCGTCACAATATTATCGAGCTGGTTACGTTGCATAATAGCTGACGGGTAGCTTCGCTTGGGGCCGCCGTTCGCGTTAGCTCTCCACTAACTCTAGAAACTTTCTTCCCCACCACCCTGAAGTGCTCCTTAAAAGTTAGTTTTGAGTAAATGTTTACTCTTAGATATTTCAAGAAAGGCTTTGGATTTATCTCTGGGCTATTCGGCTATTGCTTCGTAGGACATCACAATGTTGGAAATGTCAGTTTAGAACACAACAGATTCGGCTCCTAAAATACTCGGTACTGCATGTCAAGAGTGCCCATAAAAATAAATTAAGCATTCTTCTGGTAAAAGTGCAAACAACAGTTATTATCCAAAGTAAGTCAAGCGAATTTGCAATGGCATGTGAGTATTTGGTTTGAGAAGATTCATTTCGCGGTAATTCCTTAATATTTGTAAATATTTAAAGTCAAGTAAAACAATATGTGGTGAATAAGTCTACTTGAAAATATCACTTAACATTCATTTGCTTAACATCAAAAGTAACGATCAATCACTTATAAGCAAAGCCAAAGAAAAAAGGGCCTTGATAATTACATTGGCAAAATGGCTACTTGGAATTATTGCTTTCCCGTCACTTGCAAATAATTTTTTGCCCATTAATTTTCAATATCATAATTTTTAAGATATCTTTGTAACTTTAGGAGACGGAGACTTCAAAGAAACACCAATACTTTCAAAATAGGTATTTTCTTGTGATAAGTACGAATTTAAAGGATTGCAAGAACATTATGGTGTGGGTGACTGAGTGACCTTTAATGAAGACAAAGTTTATTGGTAGAAAGTCACTGGCAAGGGAGCACCAGAATCAATTATCGGACTCGACATTAACTGAGATGAAATTTTCAATCCCTATTTATCCGATGTTACTTTCTATGTACAACACAGCTCAACATACAGAAGATGCAGCTCACGCGAGCTCCAGCTGGCTAAGGCAAGAAGTTGGTTGCGAAACATACTCCGGATATATAATCTGAAAGAAGATAGCGAAATATGCAGGATTGAACTCTCGAAAAGATAGTTAAGCAGGGTGATTGAAAATATCAGATCGTCAATGGAAAGCAAAAGGATACGATTGATGGAGATGGAATAACAGCTGTGGGTGTTAGCTCCATTCATTAAACGCTTCAACCGTACATTTGATAAACTATACAATCTCCACCGACCTATTGCTGAAAGGAAAAAGGCTATTGAATGTAATAATTTAGATGGATGGAAAGAGTTAGAAAAGTCTCTAAATAACCGATGGTTCTGAAAGGGTGGAGCTTCTTATCACAAGGATGCTGCGGTTAAATAGTGCGATTTGGCATTTTCTGTTCTATGTATCGGGGTTGTTCGTGCCTTTTTCCCTCATCAAGGGTTGTTATTTCAATCTAATACTGTTTTCACACAGAAACTTAATGATCTCATTTCACCTTCTAATGAAATCGTATATTTTTTGCTTTCACACAGAAGTAACTGCTCGATTAGTATGAAGGATGAAATGTCAAGCGAATAAAATGACAATGCTATATGACAGACAATCATGGCGGAACGATACAACGTGGCAGCATGGTGATATACCTACATACATAAATAAAAACTCCGTGTTCTTTGTTTTTGTAAATTCGGTGGACAAATGTCAAAATCGTACTGCGCCAGAAGTTGATGTATCAAATCAAATAAAAAAATGGTTATAATCAGCTGTTCGATGCGGCCACCTTGTCTCGTTCCGCCATGCAGACAATGACATTTACTTTGACAAATGACATTTTTAAGCACTGAACACACCAAAAACTAAGAAACTGAACGCTCCCAACAGAGTTGCATTGTGCTTTTGACTTCATTAGGCATTCGATTAGATACTAATGAAATAATTTTAGACTCGAATTTTGTGTGTGTGTGAAAATAGTATAATCTTGTATAATTTGTTCTGTATCACTCAAAAATCGTCGTCATCAGAGCAGCTTCTTACAGCGAAAACGAGAATAAGGTCTCGTACTTCAGAAAGGCGTTAAACTGAACCCCGGCCCAAGAAGTATATATTATTTTATCTGCCCAGCACTTGTTAGTGCGTCTAGTGCAATCAAAGTCCAGCTCCATCACCCCTAACTTCTTTTAATAGTACCAAAAGTTGCTAGCCCCGGATTGATATCTGGCAAATGACTGTCTATTAACCTGGGTGGATTTGTATGGACGAAAGTTAGCCTATATCGCGCCATCGATTTTTCGATAGGATTTGGGCTCAGGAAAAAACGATCCACTACGCATACCCAAAAAAATAAATTGCGAGTCTGCGAAAAAAAAATGGTGAAAGGGTCAATTTTACGACCAAAACACTCCCCAAAACCCAAAATATATATTTTTTTAAAAACTTTTATCGTCAACGTTTTTACAACAGTTTTTGAAAAAAATAATAATAATAAATCGACCCAGTATACTGTCTATATCAACAAAACTTTCCCAAACCTTCGTAGAGTATTTTTGCGGTTACAACAACAATCACTAACAGCTTTGACGATTAGCAACAATGCTGCGCAGCAAGTCACACAATGTTATCGGTTTTGTTCACGCCAAACAATGCCGCCAGCTCTTAAGTCTACTCAGCTACGATATCTATAGTTCGAACCAGCGCAGCGCCAATCACCATTCCTTGTCCTTCCTCCTTTTCCAGCGCTAACACTCTTGTGAAACAAGATCAACAGCTTTTGGTATCTCCTATCGTTGGTACCAGATGCCAGCACAAGATAAACATATAAAACGTATGTACTTCATGGATTGGTCGATACCTCTTTCCGAGATGCTCATCGATTAGCAAGAGAAACCCAGTGCTACTCAGCCTGAAACACTGGATACACCAGTTTCAAGGGTGCGATAGCACACACGATCAAGTCCTATACCACTAATGTGCACTCTTTCGTCCTTGGCTATAAAATGACGATCTGGCCGGTTTATCTGGCAAAATAATAGAAATAACAGATTTTATGAAAAGTTGCTATAAACTAATCGCAGCGGTACAAGAGCTTGGTCTCAGTTAAGCCATTAACTATTTCAATTGGGAGATACCACACCGGCACATTTATAAAACTCTCCAAAGAAGAAGAGGAAGATGAAAGTAATGTTTACAGAAAGGGGAGGTGAGAATAATAATGAGCCGCAGTACAATATATTTAACTCCCACAGCAGTCATAAAACAATGCCTTAGAAAGTCAAGGTATTACTGCAAAAATATATATATGTATATATATATCAGTCGATATCAACCTTACAATCATTAAAAAATAAATAAATATGCCGCAATAGCCTCCGAAGAGATTTTAGGCCGAGCTTCTCTTTTTCTTCCAATTTGTGTCGTGCTTCATGGCAGAAATATACTCGGAGTGAAAAAACTTGTTTCTAAAATTTTGATGTTGCTTTGCCCGGGGCGTAAATCCAGAATCTTTGGTGTGGTAGGCGGAGCACGCTACCATCACACCACGGTGGCTGCCATCATAAGCATACACACAAATACGACTTTGAAGAGTCAATATTCAAAATAACGCGATGGATACTCCCCTCCAGTGTCGTAGGAAATTGTCTAAACTCAACAGATATCTCTGTTGTCAGCGCAGTACTCATAAGCTGCGTTGACTGGCAATCGATGCTAACATTTCCATTTGATCAGCTAATCACTCTATTTAGACCAGTTAACTTCATAAACGCAGAGTGCCGAACCTTCATTAAATTCAACAAAACTAAATGGGACGGATTCAAAGAGTAAATGCAATATCCTCTTACTGCCCTCAAGTTCTTACAAGTGTGCGACAAGTAGAACGTGAGAGTAGAGTCGGTTTCGGTTCGCTTCATACCCGCTGAAAGAATTATGGAAGTCCAGCCATATTTCACATTTGGAGCTTCTACGGGATCGTATGCAATTCATTTGTTATTTTTATCATTTCTCCCAAAAGGAATGGGACATCTACCGTATATCAGAGGTAGTCGTTTGCGTACCGGGGGTGGTACTCTGTTCGGCCTTTACACACACACGACCGCCTTGTTTCACATATATATACAACTCGGTCATCAACAGCAAGAGTAGAAGAGCAGCATTAAACGAAGGATGCAGGCGTATATACGCCGAGTGCTGCAATCTACCGTTAGCGAATATCGTCAATATACGCCTAAACAATTTTTTAATTTTATTTGAATTTAAAAAGCTATAAATGAATTACTGTCAAAATCGCTATATCGTAATTATTTAGCTGAAGCGCCATATTAGGGTGATTGGACTGTTGTTGTGATGTCTGCATTGTCGCTACATTAACCGCAACGCCCAGTGTTTGCCAGACACGATTACAAAAACAAACTTCAATGGTGGTGTGTTTGTTGCCCTTATGTACATATGTATGTATGTTCGTGTGACTGACGACTGATGTGCCCGATGTGGCATACAACAACTACGAAAACTGGCTGTACATTAATTGGCAGTATTCTTAATCAGTTCAAGCTTCTGGTACTCAGCCAAAGATATCTTTTTTATTGCATTTTAAATATTTTTTGTTTGTTTTTAAATACATATGTGCAACTTTACATACAGGGCCGCATTAACCCCCAACAGGGCACTAGGCACCCATTAATTTGGGGGCCCTTTTTTTCACGTCCGTTCCCTTCTTTTTTCGATTAAAAAATACAAACTTATATCTTTCATAAAAATTTGATTGTCACAATGTAATAATATCAATAAAATTACTATCTACATTTTAAACATGTCGTTTTCTACATTTGTTTTCGGCAAATTCATCAATTATATCATCAATATCGATTTTGTTCAATAAATCTGACTCAATGCAAAGTATAGCTAACATCTCGAGTCGCTCTTGTCGCGTTGTAGCTCTTTCAGCAGCTTTCAATTCTTTTTAATCGCGAGAAGGAACGTTCGGCAGAACAATTTGTGATCATTAATGTTAAAAAAATACGAAGAGCTATTTCTGTACTAGGAAATACATCGGCTAATTGATCTTCCATTAGAATCTTATACAAATGACCATGAGTTTTTTGTACATCAGTGTATCTGGAGTTCACGTAACTTTGGAATTATTTCATTTCAATGAAAAATTCTTCCAAATCTTTAGAATAAAAACGAACTAAGTTATTTATAGCTTCGTGGAGGTCTCCATGACTTAGAGAAAAGTTGATGAGAAATGCAAATCTCTCTGAAACTTCCATATACACTTTCGCACGTCGTTTGATTTCACTGTGAAGATTGTCGATGATTTCGAGGAAACCTTTTGTCCTAAAATCATCGCTAGGCGAAAACTCTACTTCTGGAGCATTTCCGTAATTAGGTTGTTTTTTTCTACGACGAGTACGTTTCACGAACCTACACCAGGTAATAATTGTTTTGTTTTTTCCTTGAAATCATTAAATGAAACTAAACTCTCTTCTAACGATCCGTACAAAAACCCACACGTTTGCAAATCTGCTTTCTCACTTTGCAATGACTTACTCACTGAACGCATAGCAGTCAAAATAGAGTTCCATAAAATCAAAATGAAACTAGATTCGAATTTGCATTTTATTCGCGATACACGTCGCCTCATAACGAGTATCAGTATTTTGTGATTCATCATCAGCAATGATTTCTACAGCGTCTAATATGATATCAAATGAAACGTAAACTACATTCGTCGCATTCGAATGTGCTTCCCAGCGTGTAGTTGACAATGTCTTCAAAGTTTTCTCATTGTTTATTTTATTTTTTAATGCGCCCCAACGATAGGTGGAAGCGGGAAAAAATAATGGCGAAAAAAATCTACTGCATAAAAACAGCACTTCACAGCATGCTCTCCAACGAAATTAAGGGAATGTGCGGAACAGGGAACATATATCGCATTCTCATTCAAAATAAGTATTCTTGCTTGTACACCTTTATACTTTCCGGACATGTTTAATGCGTTGTCATATTATTGTCTTCTACAATTTTGAATATGTAAACCACAGTCTTCAGTAAGAAACTTTGAAGTTTGATTCGCTAGATTTTCACCAGTATGACCTTCCAACTGAAGAAAAGTTAAAAACCGTTTTTATTAATCAATATAATCGCCCTTCATTTCGATACACTTCTTCGCACGCTCATACAATTTGTCAAATGAGTCGGAAATGTCCTTTTTAGGAACCTTGTCTAGTTTGCCGGTCGTCGCCTTTTGAATGCGGTCAATTGAGTTTTATTTATTTGAGTAAAATTTATTTTCAGTTCTGATTATATTTTTCTTTCACTCTCTAGAATTTTATGTTTGTAAGAAAATTTTAGAAGTCTTTTTCATTTTTCGGGGGCCCCTTAAATCGGGGCCCCAGGCAACTGCCTATTCTGTCTACTTGTTAATTCGGCCCTGTTTACATACATTTGACCATACACATCCTTGCAAACGTGCAGGTAATAAAGAAGTGCGCGCAATTTTATTAGAGTATCGCTTGTTGCAGTCTCTGCATTGTTGGCATTGCATGCAATTAGCTAAGAATTTTTGCAAGTAGACGACTACTTATCTTAATCAGATTTTCCCTTAATATTGCAAATTGTTGTTTGTAGAAATGACACGAATTGCCAACTATCATGAATGCAATACAATTTTCGCAGATTTTCAGTGATATGTGAGAACTAAATATGAGTATCTACATAAAAATCATAGGCATATATTTTATTAGGTATGGTAATATCAATGTCGGGATCCAAGTGCAATAAGCAGAAGATAGAGTTCTTTCCCTCCCTCCTTTCTCTCCGGTTTCCTCTCCCACTCCCTCTTCCTCACGCTCACGCTCTACTTCACCTTCCATTTCTCCCTCTCCTACTCCCTTCTTCTCACTCTCCTCCTCCCTCCTTTTCTACGCCTGCCCCTTCTAAAACTCTTTCTACACATCCTCTTTACTCAATTTACTTCTTCTTCTAGATGGGGTAGAAAATGATAATTCTCGTTCACTTGCTCCTTCTCATTTTCTTCGCAGCCGCGAGTTTGGTATGATATATTACTTAAATATGATATATATGATAAACACTGTCCTCAAAAGAGATAACTGGGACGGATTCAAAGAATATATGGAGTGTGCTCTTACTGCCCTCAAGTACTAACTAATGGCCGACAGGGAGAACATGCGTGTCGCAGAATTATACAATCGGTCTTGGCTCCCCTCTTACCCGCTGAAAGAATTATGGAAGTCCGGCCATTTTACCACAGTTTTATGGTTCCGTTAGAGAGGCTGACAGATTCGTTCACCAAATAAATTTAAAAATATATAAAGCGCGAGAAAGTTTAGGACAGGGCAGTTAGACTCTTTTTTTTTAGAAGCTTTTCATGACAAGAGGCGGCCATACTTAGAAAAAATTGTTCTTAAATAGCTTATATTGCTGATAGGAGGAGCGCGCTACCACCACACCACGATTATAAGTTTAGCTAAATTTGGAGGCAGCAATGAGCAGGTAATTCTCAAATCCATATAGGCGAATACCTCAACTATAGCTCAATCACGACGTATAGCAGACATAGAAGGCGACTTGTCTGATGATACTAGAGGCATCCTGCCTAAACTGCGATCTGAACACTATAATAGGTTAAACTCTAAACTTTCCATATGAAACATCGACAAAACTAATATTTTTTTGCCAAGAGGAGGATGCTTCATGATATGCTCAGTGCTATGGTCCAGCCCTGTTAAAAAAGCAAGTTCCCTAGACGTGGCGACTAAACGGACAGATTTTCTACTACAATCACCTTGTTCTCCTGTGATTGAAAGCAGTTTTGATGAAAGTGTGAACAGTTTAGTCTGTCTTTTTTCAAGACAAGTTCTAGTTGATTGTCAAACTGTTTAAGTCCCCGCTACTTCTACCATTCTTTATGTGCGCCTTGGTCAGTTTACAGAGTGGCTTTTTACGACAAAAGCATCGGGATTGGAACGGTGATGTGACTTTTCATACCGTTATTTTATCTTTCGAACTGTAGCGAAAAGCTCCCACTTTATATTTTTCAGCTTGCAGTTTCTGATTCATGAGCAGCGTTAAAACTCTCTGTTTTTTAACAGTCAATCCGCAATAGCTACCCTGAAATCCCTTGAATTTCTCAGCAGATGATCTATTGCACAAAAATCTGTTTCGCGATAACTGACGCCTATTGGGAGCATGGACGTCTCCCCTTCCCCTGCTTCCAAGCTGCGGTGTCGACTGAATACTTTATTTGCCAGAACGTCTTCGTCCACTAACATAACATGACCTAGTCAGCGAAGCCTTTGGGGAGTAATACCTAGATAGTAAACTACTTCGGTAGTCCATTGTTCAGCTGTAAGGGTTAAGAGGATTAACTGTCACCAACAGCAATCTTATGGATGAACACCTCTATGATTAGATCACTTATGGCTTATGGGCTGTACATCTATGGTTTGATGGAGGAGACTTTTAGTCAACGTAGAAAATCAGTTTTTCAAGTTCAAAGAACGATTTTTGTGTGCAGCACGCGGAGTTACCGTACAAAGTCTAGTGACGCTCTGGGTGCAATGCTGTACCTAGCGCCATTCTCGTTCTTTATACGAGATGAATATTGCCGGGGAGTGCGAAATAGATCTCATGTTTTTTCACTCCAACATATGACATGTCAATATTATCCGTACTGAGGATTGTTGAGTACCCTGGGTCATAATATTAGCTAAATCCAAAGCCCGGTCTACATATACCAGAATCGTTACTAATGGCTCAAAAAATTATCTTGTGTCGGGTGCGGGTATATTTGTTCAAGGCTAATGTGATGAACTTCACAACTATGTAAGTTGAAGCTTAATAATGTTTCCACACGTGACGCCCTTACTATGCTCTGGGTAAAGAAAGTTACTCGGAATGAGATGGATCGGGTATGAAGGTTTTGGGAATGGATGTATTAGGCAATGAGCAGATGAGGTCTAGGATATTCAGGCTCTTTGCACGCTGAGCAAATTTTCAGTGGTTGGTAGCCTCTTACAAACCTCTTTTGGAGATTTCTTTAGATCCCACCGAGGGCCCTGTGTAGATCACTGCATATTAGAGCTGCTCTTTAAAGGATTGAAATTTTGTTTGTTTAAGATCAAATCTGTTATGTTGTGTATGTTAATCCAACAGCTTCAGAGTTCTATCCTCTTTGCCTTTAAAGTTATTAGGTATCCCGAAAATGTATTATAATTACATCGCTGTTATGCATGATAATCAGAATATATATAGATAAAAATCTCGCAAGATCTCGTGTCGCACACTCGTCACAGTGTCTTAAGGCTCTACGATGGCTCATGGCTACATACAAAACATCATAAATGCGGGAATTTGTGATTAAATACCTACAAGAATTGGGTGTTCCGTACGTTTCATGGCGTCAAACAATTAACGCTAATGTATATTCTTCCGCTTTAGTTCTAAATGACTGCACTTGCCCACATACTTAATTACAAAATCATTTAATATTTATTATTTTAAGTATGTGCCCACAGTTATAAGTGGGGGTACTTATACTTATTCTTTAAATGCATATTAACATAACAAAAGATGAGTATATTTGATTTATTATTTAATTTTTATTATTATTTTAATTATTGTTGTAAACCACTGTCATTGCAGAGCCACACCGTCATACCTCAATTCATTCATTGCACGTACATTAGGGTGATACTTATATATAAATCAAATAAATTACTTTTTCCAGTCTCACACCTTAAGACAGTAATACCTATGACAAAAATATAACATATAAACTTTGGTCCCGATTGGAAATGGTTGAGACGAATTCTAACGTGGTTACAGTGCATATTACGCTATGAAGACTCAATATTGTGGCGAATGTTGACATCACTAGGCTGTTAGTAAATAATCATGCAACAACACGAGCATGAAGCAAGCCACACTGGTGTACATGAATACATCAGTCAGTATTTACACACATCCATACAAGGCAACGAAGAGATATTTCACACACACACATGTGGTCATCAGCCGAAGTAGTTACACATCCACACGCATATAGCTATGCGAGAGGCTATAAACTACAATACACACGCATATAGCTGGTAACCATGCAGGAGATTCTAGAAGGAGAAACGTTTAGACCTTTGGAGAAATATGCGGACAAGGCAACAGAGAGTATAAAAGCAGCGCAAGCTGAGGAATAACTAATCTGTTTAATTTAAACACGCTATCAGTTGCGAAGTGAAGTATAATTGTGAAGTATAATTGTACCACTCCCAAAGTAGTCTAATAAAGACCAGTTTGCAATACAGAATATTCGAGTGATTTAACAACAACAACAGGTTAGCGATTCGAACGTTAGCAGATGGTTTCAAATAAGCGGAATTTCTCTAAATTCGTTACAATATATTATAATATTCTTATGAATTTTGGGAAATTCTGCTTATTTTGCACCTTCTGCTATTGTTAGGATCGCTGAACTGTCAAATAAATAACTCAAATATTCAGTATAGCAATATTTCCTTTTTTCACAATACTCGCGTACTTCGCTAAAGCGTGTTAAAGTCAAAACTGATTACTGATTCCTCAGCTTGCGCTGCTTTTATACTCTCGGTTACCTCGTTCGCCCATTCCTCCTAAGTTCTAGACGTTTCACGAACATGCCTTCTAGAGCAGGTGTATCTCATACTTGGTTATTTAGCTGTATATACGTTGTTTATGTTTTTCTCTAGCTATATGCGTGTTTATGTGTGAGTAACAACTTCTGCTCTTAGCTGCCGGCTAGATATATGTATGTGAAATGTTCTCTTCGCTGTCAGCTTTGATGTTTACATGTACAAATGTGTGGCTGCTTGATTTATTGTTGTTGTGCATTTATTTAGTAGCAGCATAGTAAAAAACCGAAATGCTGATATTCTCCACAATATGAACTTAAGCCACGATACTTCTTCACTGACTGCAACGGGAACCAAATTTATATGTGATATTGGTTAAAAATTTATTTAGACCTTTGCGAAAATTTAAGAGTAGTATTTTTTGCACTTGCTTTTATCGTTTGAAGGGGTGAGACTGGAAAAAATTGGAAATTTGAATTATAGGGATCATCTTAATGTACATAAGTTTGTTTTGTAATTATGATGTCATTGAGAGAAAAACATATTTTTCTCATCAAACCCTCCTCCTCGCCTCTGTCTTTTTATTCAAAGCGAGTGGATGTATGTTTCCGTGTTTATTCAATTCAAAATTTTTCTGCAAATTTAATTACTAATTTTATTTTTTTTATATGTAAACATCTTTGCTCGTGGTCTGGGCGAATCCATAATGTAAGCATAAGTGAAGTCTTTGGAGGTATACATAATGGGTTGTTATCGACGGGTTATGGGTGTGTTATCCATTACTTATGGACGAGCTATCAGTTTGTTATAGGTGTGTTATCGACGAGGTAGAGAGGTATTTTCCAATTGTTATGGAAGTGCTATAAATTTTCTATCGATAACAAATGCTATCGATGAGTTATCAATTTTTTTTGAGGAGTTATCAAACTGTTAGCGAAAAGCTAATGATTTGTTATTAAAATGTTGTTGATTTGTTACTGAAAAGTTATCGATTTGCTATCAGAGTTTTACCTATTTGTTAATGCTGAAAAAATTTGCAAAACTCTGATAACAAATCGATAACTTTTCGATTTACACATGAAACTTTCTATTTTTTTTTCGAAAAATTATCGATTCGTTATCAAAAATTCAACGTTATTTGAACGAAAAGGTATCGATTATTTTTAAAAAGTTGTCGTTTTGTTATAGATCTGTTAATGATTGGTTATCGGAATGTTATCGATTTGTTATTGTAAATATCAATTTTTTCGAAAAATTATCGATTATTGATTATTGTCTTCAAAATATTATCGATATGTTATCGAAAAGTTATTGATATGTTGTTATAAAGATCGGTTTGCTATTGAAAATTTATCGAAGTATTACAATTTGCTAGTGGCGTGTTATCGATTTGTTATCGATGAATCGTCAGTTTGTTATGATACAGGTTAGACAATTCAATACAAAATCGATGACACATCTGTAAACCGTCGATAACAATTCCATAAGAACCAATAGAATCCGATGACTCGGCGATAACAAGCCGATAACTCGGCGACAATTTCGATTTCGATAATAAGCCGATAGTAAAACATTCACTTGTTACCCGACGAAGCTCTTCTGAAATAGCCTGAAATTATTTGTTTTTAGTAAAGTTGCCTTTGTTGTGGTTAACTTCAACCCCTGGGCGAGCTCTAGTTAGTTTAAATAACATTAATTTTCTTTACGTTCCACTGTATATTTACACATGAAACTTTACGAGTACTTTAGTGAGACTCACGCTAATTTCCCTTGTTAAAAAAAAACTTTAAAGAATTATTTAGCTAGAAAGATTGACGAAAGCTGTGCAAACCAATTTCGAAAACGTTTTCAAAAAAGTTTAAAGTTTGAAATATTATTTTGAGATATTCCAGTTCTTCATTAAAAAATGTTCATTTCGAATATTTGGGAATCTTTTTCAGTACTAGTATTAAGCCTCCCTAAATTCGAAAAGATTTCTTATTCTTTTTTTAAGAGGCCCTTTTCAAGTTTTTATTCTTTTATATAAAAATAAACGTATAGCTAAATGGTTAGCGCAGCGTGCCTAAAGCGTACTGATAATGAAGGCTTAGCAACCTTCGAAATGGATCTATCTGCACAGCTATGGCAGGTTGTCTGAAAAACTGTCTACTTACTGTTCCAAAAACAAAATACAATTTTTCAATTGTAGAAAAATTAAAATAACAATAATTATCATTACAAAAAGATTATTAATCTGGCCTTGAGCTCGAATTGAACCTTGAAAAAAAATAAAAAGGGCTTCATTCTGTATTGCGAACGATAGCTCAAACAAACGATTCGCCTCCTCACGATTTCATCTAGCAATGGAATTCTTTATCTGTTTCGTTCGGTATTTATGTTTCTTACTTTATGTCAAACAGGAAGACGAAAGTAATTGCCAATGATATGCTACCATCGTTTAACATAGTGCAAATACACTAGCGATTCGTCTCGGAGGCGAAACGAACGTTCGTTTCGTAAAAGAGAATGAGGCCAAAAATTGTTTACACATAATATGGAATGAAATTTTAAAAACCTGTAGATGGGAAAAATATCAAAATCAATGCGCATTTGGGGGAAATCAAGCTTGTGCTGATTTCTCTAAAAGTTACCTACAATTCTAAATGAAAATTTGCAAATTTTCATGTCAACTTTTATAAACTTTTCGAATTACTTCGAGAAAATTCAATTTCTTTTAAATTAACAAAAATGGAAAATAAAATATTTTTTTTTAATTTTGGTGTTATTTATTTAATCAGAGACACATTTCATGCTAATTAATCTTTCCTTAAAATTGTGCATCGCCGAAATTCGTGCATATTTTTGTATTACTTGAAAGATTTCTTAGATTTTTTTTTAATTTTTCTTACAGCTAAACGAAGAAATGCATTTTTGAATTTTTATTACTTTTTCCAATTTCGAAAATTCATGTTCTTTAATTATCTCAAAGAAACGAAAACTCCTTTTCGATTGGTAAAAAATGATACTAAAATTCCAGCGAAATCGGTAATAAAAAGTTCCGGATGATTTGTCATGGAAAGCCCCATGTACTAACATTTGTACATCTTTATCTTTTTTTAGTGAGTTATAACAGTAAATATGTGTACTCGTTTAATTGACAGTACTAGATAGTATTTAAGATTTTTTTTTACTTCGCAGTAGTTTTTGCAATTTAAAAATGTGAAAATCGTGTTGAGCACATTTCTCTATATACACAAAGGATTATCACCTTGGTGAACAGCTGTATGCAATTATACATATGTATGTATGTACGTATCTGCGAGAATATTGAGTCACTTAAAATAAGATATGAGTGCACTAGTGAAGTACTAGTTACGTAAAAGTAATTGAGGATGTTTGCAAACTATGTGAGATATTACACTTGTCACTTATCAATATAAATTTGTGAATGATTGTGATGAAGCGATGAGCGATGGTGCATGGAATAAACCATTCTTTAATTGTTGGTTAAGTGTAATGAATTGTATTCAGAGGTGATAACTGCACTGTACCCCACGCCCCTGGCAATAGCAAACTTTTCGATAATTTTTAATCGCTTTGTGGCTCAATCTCACCAGAACGGTCCTACAGATTTGTATGAAATTTGGCACAGAGATAGACAAAAGTGCACAAGAGCCCCTGGGCTGTATTTTTTTATATTAGGGGGTGGGATCCTACACCTGTTGGGCACAGAACCTTTATAATTATTTTTAACTGCTTTAACTTCAAACATGATCATATTAAGTCTATGTGCCATATAAATAAAAGTATAGCCATTTTGGAAATTTTTCAGATACAGTCGCCATCAGAGAAATATGGGACATATTCATCGGGGTCTATCATATCAATTTTGTGGAATGATGGCACTGAACGTTTTTTTTTAAATCGTCATAAATCTGGGTCTATTTGACTAAGACCAATAATAGTCATATAGATCGAGCTTTAGAAATTTTGGAAAAATTAACAGTGGTGCCTGTCTCTTCCGCACCCTTACCCTCCCCGGCAACAGTTGTTATAAATCGTTGCAGCTCTGGGTTTCTTTGTCTTAGACTTCTGATATTTGAGATATCAGTCATATAGATCGAAGTTATCAAACCCTCTCTTTGTCTTCTACCAACCCCTGAAAAAACGTTTTTAGAAATCGTTATAACTTTGCGTGTATTTATTTCACCTAGATTTTTGGGATATTGGTCATATGTCAAATAGATATGGGTGTAAGCAATTTTGAAAAAGTGTGCAGTGTGCACTAGAGTTTGATTTGTGAACTAGAATTACCTCGACTTGAGAATTTGGCCGCATTTTGTTTGAGAACGCTGTTTTTGTTCCTCTAATCTATATCTAGCTTCAGTGTTTGCTTAAAACTTTAACAAAAGACTTAAGACACGAACTTTTCCATCAACCGCGCAGCAATCATAGGCTCTCACGTTAAAGAAGGCACAATAGAAAGCAATTTTTGTTGTTGTTGTTTTAGCAGTGCTTCGCCTCATCCAATTGTGCGCGAAAACTCAAAAATTCTTATTATTATCCTCTAACGGGAGTCAAAGGACACTTGCAGTTTCAACAGCGGTGGACCAGAGTGAGAGGATGTTAGAGGCGTTGGTTCCACATTGCAATTAAAGAAATGGTTGGTGTCATGTGGGGACACATTTCAAGCAGGACATACGTTACGTATGTCGGGGTTGATTCTGGATAGGCAAAAATTTAACCTGTTACAGTATTCCGATCGAAGTTGAGATAGAGGATGTGTGTATCCCTGAAGAAAATGCTTTCCTCTTCTGCGAGTTCAGGGTATATATTTTTAAGACCGGGCTCGCCGAGCAACAACTAGCATAGAGATTTGATGCATTTCAGGTACCGTATTTTCTCATGATGCTTGCGAAGATAACTTCTTAAGCCCCTGGGATATGGGGCATTTTTGATCCGTTGTCTGTTGGGATGCCCAGGTTTCTGTGTATTCAACGGAAACTGTTTCTTCAGCATATCATTTGAGTGTAAACCCATTATTAGATAAATATTCTAATGCCGACTCGAGAAATTTGTTAGAAAACTACACAAGTCATCGTGTTGAGAATATTAGAGAACTTGTGCAAATACAACTCACATTAGAATTAAGTAAAGTATAATACGATAGAATTTTAGAAAGAAAATATGAATTTGGAATTGCGAAGTCCAGATCAACAGTGGAACTAATTTTTATTAACTTTGGCTTAGCAGAATAAGTTCTAGGAGGATTTTGGGGGCCCCCTTAATGCAGGAACGTTTTACCACGGGAATGTTATAAAAATACTCTTTGAAAAGGAATGTATCAGGTGTATGCATATGAAACCGGTATTCAAGATAAGCGCCCTTACTAGCTACACATTTTGACCACCTCTCAGGCAATTTATGGATACCTCGCCGAAAAAAGTCTTCGTTTTTTGAAGCAAACCAGTCGTCGAGCCATTTACCAACATTTTCGTAAGAAGTGAAGCGCTGTTCGCTAGGTGCGTGCCCCATCGATGCAAATAAGTGAAAGTCGGATGGAACCAAGTCTGGTGAGTAAGCGGGGTGAGGTAGCGGTTGCCAGCTGTACGACTCAACCAATTCCCGAGTCTGTTTTGTTCGGTGTGATGGTGCATTGTCATCGAGAAAAATCAATTTGTCATGCCTAGTTTTCTGGCTTTTTGGCGCAGAGAGCGTTCAAATTGGCCAATTGTTGTTGGTAACGTTGACCATTAACAGTTTCGCCTGGTTTTAGAAGCTCATAAGAGATTACAGCACGCTGATCCCAGAAAACACAGAGCATTGTCTTTTTTCCCATGGATTTCAAACGTGTGGAAATGGTTGTCTGGGACACATTTAGTTGTTCTGCGAGCTGTCTTTGCGTCTGACTATCGTCTTCATTCAGCAAAGCCTGCAATTCGACGTCGTCGAACAATTTCGGTGGTTTGCCGCGGTCAGCGTTTCTCACATCAAAATTACCACTTTTAAACTTGTTGAACCACTCATTATACTGTGTACGACGAAGAGCGTGCTCTCCGTAAGCTTCGACAAGCATTCGATGAGATTCTATCGCCGATTTACTCAAATGGAAGCAGAAAATTAATACTCCCCGCAAATCGTTGTTTGAAGGCACGTATTTCGACATTTTCAAGAGCGAAAAAACACGACGTTGTATGAAACTTGAAATGTTTGGCATTGGATATTGTTGACAGATCATAAGACGCCAACTAGCGCCAATGGTAAGTTTTGACTGTTCCTACAATTGTGCCTACTGATCACTAGATGCCAATACCGGTTTCATATACATACACCTGATATATTGCAATGATTTTCGGTCATCCCTTGCCATATTTGGTTTCGAAACAAACCGGTTTCGGCGTTGTGCGATCATCAGTGTTAATTTTCGTTCTGATTTGTTGTTGTCGTTTGTCTTGTATTTATAGTTCGTAGGTACATGAGCAGTAGGGCGGGTCGATTTGTGGGGAGGCAAAAAAATCGCCCATTGCTCCGTGAAAATCGTATTCTAGGGATCAAAATAAGAAGCTTTGCCGAAGGAACCATACCTCTAAAACGAATTCTGATGTCCCGTCCCCCCCCAATTTGGGTCGAACTTTTGGGTAGGGGCAAATTTTGAAAAATCCCACTTTGACCCATTTAGAGTGCTCCAATCGAGTCCAAATGTATGACCGACCCCCACTAACTTTGAAATTTGTTAATTTATATGTTGCTTTTCCAGTATATGTCATCGTCGTCCAGGTGTTATTGATTTCCTCTTCATTATTTCTTTTTGGTTGTCCGTGCGTCCTTCTGAGCTTATCTACTAGTACTTTTTTATATCTATTCTTTGCAGCATTAAGACTGGCAGTCGCTCGCCGTTTAGCACTTTCCGATATTACTTCTAATCTTCTAGTATATCATTCGACCACCGCTCTACCGCTTCCCAAGGCAGCCGGTTCTATGTACCGGAGCGACTCAGGATTTCTCCCGACCAAGGGCTGTCATTTCAGTGTAACCCCATTAAAATTTGTTTACCACCCCTCCACCCCACGACTTCACTTCGTCAAGAAACTGAGATGGTAGGATCCTTGCTTGCTAAAATGTATAAGTATTTATTCATATATAACCAGATTCGCATCGCACAGGTGGGGTCGACATGTATTGCATGGCATCCTTCTAGCTCCTTAACTTCAAAGCTCCTTAACTAACAGTTTTCGGAGTCCCAAAACACATTCTCAAATAATCCTCAAAGACTCCGTGCCACGGTGCCCCCCATAAATTCAGAAAACATAAATTCAGGAAAACATTTTTTCAGAAAGACAAAATTCAGAAGTCAAATTTCAGAAGTCAGTATTTTGTACATATAAAGAAAAAGTAGCACAGTCTAAAATTTTAAATTGTTTGCAATGGCAAGCACGTAATTAATTAAATCGTTTTCGCGTTTATCTCGTTCAAATGAATTTATAGGGATTCAAGCGGTCGATAAGAGCAATACACAGATTTATAGCTCCAAAGCTTCCGCAACCCAATTGTCAACCTTACCTTACCTACGCGAGGGAAATATGAATGATACACATATTTAGAAGGCGGGGCTCTGGCTATCCCAAGTTCCTCATGGAACCAGAGGGTGGGAGGGCGGTATGGCCTAGAAGGTTTAATGTGGTCATACCAAATCGTTCCCGAGATGGTCGGGCTAGTACTTTAATGGTGCTTGTTACCGGAACGTACATATCTATATCCGGCCAAGGGCCTTCAACATCGATAACACTCCCCAAAGCCTTCAAATACAACAACAAAAAATGAATTTATAACATTAAACAAACGCTGGCCAAGGTCTTTATATTTTTTCATGCGTTTTCGATATGGCTCGCCTCAAGCTGAAAATTGCTGCAATTTTATTTCTGTTATTTCCTGTTCGTTTTTTATTTTATTTATGAAATTAAATATTTTAGGGTGTGTCCCAAACGCACTTCGAATGACGTCGTGCCACCCTTCGATAAAATTATTTGTTGGCTTCAATCAATTTGGTGCTATTATACATAATACATCCATAATTCGATTGGATATAACGCCTTCTTTCGACGTTGCTGTGTTCCAGGAAGTTACCAGACGGCTAAAAAAAAATTCAGAAGTCATAATTCAGAAAGTGAGCGAAAAACATTGAATTTTGCGCAAAATATAATGTTTTTTTGCTCTCTGATTACTTCCTGAATTTTGACTTCTGACATTTGACTTCTGAAATTGGACTTCTGATATTTGAATTCTGAATTTTGATTTCTGAATTTTAGTTTCTGACTTGTGACTTCTGAATTTTGGCTTTCGAAAAAAGAGTTCTTCTAATGTTTTCTGAAAAAATGTGTTTCTGTATTTTTGTCTTCTGAATTTATGGGGAGGGCCGTGCCAAACCTTCCACATTTGACAAATCAACAAAAGAAACAAAATTTCGAAATAGCATTTTTTACATAATCCAGATCATTAAGCAAATTTTGATAGGCAGCGCGATCGAAAGAAATTCCGCTTTTATGGCTGAAGATAATATCATTTATAGTCTAATTACGCAACTAAAATCGTAACAGTACCAGTTTATGAAGGATATTAAATTAAAGAAAATCAGTGTTAATTCATTTGAGATATCAGAGCGCGAATTGAAGCTTGAAAAAGTGATCCAAAACACTTTCAAAATTAACGACTCCTTCTATTTACCTTTTTGGTATTCATTAACACCACATTTTAGTTCAAAGTTTGATGGTCAATATATAAAGTCATTGCCTGACGTACTACGATACATCGATATGTATGTATGTACACGTAAGTACGTTTATCTAGTATAAATTTTATGATTCTGCTCATCAACGGATGTTAATTAATTCATAAAATCAACGTATCACGAGACAGACTACGTTGAAATGATCGAAGTGCAGGGTACAACACTTCTAACGCCTCAGTTTATGCAATTCTCTATTAGTGTTAGTGTTATCCCTCCCGCTGTAAGGAAATAGCGGCAAGCACTTCCTGCTACTCAATCACACTATTTATGTATGTATATGTGAGTATGCATTACTTGCAAATGCCACTGATATTCATGACTCAGATTGGTAAATCATAACACCGGTTTAAGCTTTAATGATTCCTCAATGGACGGATATCTAACTCTTTTTTCCCTTGCATTCGCCCGCATATAAACAGGCGAGCAGTAGAGTTAGTGAAGTCGTGAAATCTCAATTATTCTTATGTATCATTCCAGGTGTTCAGTGGAGCACCAAGTCCTCTACATGCAGACTCATCTGTGGTTGGTTATGGTATGTGCGGCAAGTCATTGTTGCGGTTTTGGTGATGGTAAATTTAAAACTACAGCTACTCAGCTGCTAATATGAGTAAATACGCAAAAAGTATGCATACAAGTCGAAACAAACGACTATGCGAACGCACATACATACATACACACATATATATTCGTGAGTATAATAGCATCCAATTTTATTTAGTTTAAGTAGCTAAAAATATATTAACTTACATATGTATGCAAAATGTACGCATGGCTAGATTAGAGTGTCTTTCTTTAATACAGCGCTGCAGTGTTTAAGTCTCTTATGTGTGAATCTTACAATGAGTTTTGCTGTACTCGTGCAGACAGCTTCTGCGGCTTTAACTGCCTTAAGATATCAAATATCAGATTTCATGCTGTAACGCTTGGACTGTTGCGTTGAAAAGTGGATTCTGCACCGTAATGCGTCTGCATTTCAACTTTTTGTTTCAAGTCACATTTTTTGTTGTTTTTTTTTCGTTCAGGTGCAACAAGTGCAAGGAAGTTTCACACATACATACTCATGTATGAATATATGTGGGGCATTCCATGTCAACTCATTTGAAGTTTTAGAAGGTTTCCGCTTACTTCGAAGCCTAGCTTGAGAGCTTAGGGTAGGTTGAACTGACCGGTCAATAAAGACCTCCCATAGACTGAATGTGTCCATAGGGGTACCAAAATTTGTTTGACGACCAAGCAAGAAAGCTCCAATTAAGCACTTATGTTACAGTATAACTGTGTCCCCTTGGCAAATACCAGAAGCTTTCTAGGACTTAGCTTAATTGCTGTCTCGAGAGCTAGAAATTCTACCGCCCCGAGTAGCTGGAGCCTTGACCACGCGGGCGGCGCATTAAATGAACACAGAACGTGCTCAATATTTTCTTCCAGCAGCTTGCACTTCCTTCATCTGCGATAACTGACGAGGCCTAATTTAAAAGCATGTGATGCCAGAAGGCAGTGTCCAGTTAGTATGCCCATCGTGAGCCTTAAGTCTTGTCTCTTTAGAGATATGAGCAACTTTGTAAGTCTAATGTCGTAGGATTTGCCCACGATCTTGGAAATTTTGCACAGCCCATCCTTCTGTCTTTTCTGCTTGATGGCTCATATGTAACTCCTGTCTACTCTTAATTTCTCGATTCTCGTCGATTCGTCAAGTGCTGTACCTTCCTTTGCCAATTCATCGACCTTTTATTACATTCTATCCCTTTGTGACCGGAGCAACATTTTTGTATCCTTCCAAAGTTAGCTAAATTTGATGTTTTATTTTATTTTGATTATTTCATTCATAAATTCTTACTCTTATATACCGCTGCCCCAGCAGGTTGCACACCTACAAACGTGTTTATGAAGTTAGGCTTGTACAACTCCGCCTTCCATTCCGGCACCTTTTTTATAGCATGACACCTTCAATGCATAACTTTTAATTCTGAGAAAGCCTAGTGGAACTAGCACAGGTCACACTTAGTTTCGCGTTTACGGTATCTCGTTCGTTATCAAATTAAGTAAAGATAAAAAGCTGTCTTATGACTATACGACCCTTTACCCTTAGCTGTGGCTCCAGCCAAAGACTAATGTTTGAGCCCAAGGGGATTCTTTTAGCCCAGAGACCAGCTTATTAAGTTTCAGATGATATAACCCTATCTTCCATTCTGGCACCTTTCATATAGAGAGTGGTTTTGGAACGGGCGATGCCCAGCATGCGAACCAGCACTAACCTGAGTCCACACAGTGCTCTTCATAGACGACCAACATTTGTCTACCTGTTGCAGGTCGCCAATTATCCCATAGTAGATTTAATGCTCGACACAGCCCGCCCTCAACCTCTTCGTCCATCGCATATTGATAAGCCAGACCAACTCTCTCACTCTCCACTATCTTGGTTGGGAAAGTTACTGTCCTCCTAACATCGGAATCCTTGTGTATAAATATATTTGATTTAAGTGCATCAACCAAGCATCAAAAAAATATTTATCCCGAAAGCCTCTCAACATAAGATCAAATTTAAAATGAATTAGTAAGGAAAGCCCCGCATATGTGTATATACGACGGAATTTAAATTGGTTTACTTCGGTGAACATCGAACAATGGAATGTAACTGCGAAATACATAAAGCATGCAAATTTCTAAATTAATCTGAGACGGATAATGCATATCAGCGATATTATGGTCTGCTCTTTCGATATTAACATTGAGACAGTAGACATATCACTTCGTAGTGGGCAAATATAACCCACTTCCCGTAAGAAGAATTTCTTCAAATATTTATTCGTCTGCTTCATATAGTGTTTTGTAGGCCGGATTGTGTGTAGCGAAAACCAAAGAAAAGCCTAGGATAAGACCACCCATTTTTGGTAATTCGGTAGGTACTCTGATGGAAGATGTGTCTAGTTTAAGAAGGAAGCTAGTGGCCACACAAAACTCTCTGCTGGGCGAACGTCCATTTTGGAAACTTTTCTGAATATTTCGTCTGCAATATTGCTCTCATCGGTTTTGCTATGCTTGTGGGCATTCTACAGCCTTTAAGGTAGGTACTGTGGAGCAACTCGGTTTTTCTTACTTTGGTATATATCTCCACCTGAAAGGTGCTGTAAAAGTCAGGAGCCCGAAAAGAATGGCTTATCTGTAAATATTCCCTATAGGGTACTTATGTTCTGAGCCCATGTCAGATTTAGGTCACATGTTGATTTCTTGCAATCTAAGAATTAGGGTGTGCGCATATCTTAAACGAACGTATGTAACGTCACTAGTCGAAAAGTAACATTTAGCTCTCCATGAGGTTTAATGCTCACTGCATTCGACATCCTTAGGCTCGCGATGAGGATTTTTTAATTCTCAATTTTTTCTCTTATTTTATGAAGTCACTTCCACCTAATAGAGCGATACGATAGTATTTTTGAATGACTGTATTGGACATATCATGAACGAAGTACGAAGACAGTCCCAAGTTGATACCACAGTCCTTTTTTATGTGTGTTGCCATAGCATTCTTAAATATCCCCCAACATTCCTTTCTCCGTTTAAAATGCCACCAGAGCGGCAACCGTTTTGCCCTTACCACCGCAAAATCTCTTTTCCCTAAACTCAGTAATCACTTGACGAAATTTTACGTATTGTAACGAATTCTGCGAAATTCCGCTTATTTCAAACCTTCTGCTAACGTTCGAATCGCTAAACTGTTGAATAAATCACTCCAATATTCAATAATGCAAAAATGGTCTTTATTAGACTACTTTGAGAGTACTTCACAATGACACTTATACTTCATAACTACTTGCGTGTTTAAATCAAACTGATTAGGAATGACCTCAGCTTGCGCTGCTTTTATACTCTCTGTTGCCTCGTCAGCATATTTCTACAAAGGTCTAGACGTTTCACCTTCTAGAATCTCCTGCTTGGTTACAAGCGACATACATGTATATTTGTAGTTTATGCGTTTCTCATAGTCATATGCGTGTGTATATGTGAGTAACTATTTCGGCTGATGACTACATGTGTGTGTGTGTGTGATATCTGTTCGTCGCCTTTTATGTATGTGTATAAATGATGATTTATGTGTTCATGTACACCAGCAGTGTTGCCAGGTGATGCAAAAAAAAGAAGCTAGATTGGCAAAAAAAAAGGTTAGAAAAGGCTAAATTTAGAAGAAAAAAAGAAGCTGAAAAAAGGCCAGAAATTTTTTGGTTAATTCATAAATTTTTTTTATATTTTAGTTTACACATTTGTAAATAAAAATTTATAAACATAACTTCTTGTTTCAAAACATATCAGGCACATTTTCTTTGACTAGCACATGGAATTACTTTAAATGATTGCATATGTTTTTATACATAAAAAAAATATTACAAACTAATTATTTATATAAAATATTCCCCGTCTGAAGAATCAGAAGAGCTTAAGTCTGGGTATAAAGTTTGGCTATTACCATAGATATGAGATCATCGGTAATTTCAAAGTCATTACAACATTTAGATAAGCGTTTTAACGAGCATCTAATATTAAGCAGCGCATTAAGTATTTTAATTTTTAGTTTGTTCCTTAATTTAGTTTTCAGAATTTTCATGCCATTAAAAACTCTTTCAACCTCCGCGTTACTGAGTGGTAATACTAAAAAACTAAATATGAATTCGACAAGTTCTAAAAAAGGAGGTTCGTTTAATGCATTTTTATGTTCTCGGACTTCCGACCAAAATTCCATGGTGGAGTGTACATTTTTCCATTGTATAGTTATAAGGTTTCGCCACTGCAGCTCTATTAATGCTATTTGACTTGAAGAATAACTATACTTGTCTTTTTCAAAGTAAGAAAATACATCTGGCTTTGAAATTTTCAACGAATTTTCAGCAGAAAAAGAATTAATCTTTTGTAGAGAACTCATATTATTAGGTATTAGGTGTTCACAGGAACTATTGAAATTATTTTATTTTAGACATTTTTAAAAATACATTCCGAGTAAAAAAGGCCAGAAAAAAGTCACGAAAAAAAAGTCACGAAGCTAAACACAAAATTTCGAGGCTAAATGCAAAAAAAAGGCTAAATCTAGCCTCGAAAAGGCTAACCTGGGAACACTGTACACCAGTGTGGCTCGCTTTAATGTTTTTGTTGTTGCGTGATTATTTACTAACAGTCTAGTGATGTCAACATTCGCCACAGTATTATTGATATCACTCAGCCATGGATGTTTAGAATACCTTCCCTCATTTTGCTCCAAACGTTTCTAAGTTATTTTTACCACCAGTAACCGTAATCTATTACTGAAGACTGAAATGAATAACGTTTTAAGTACTAGAAATAAGCGGGTTATCCGAATTTAGCACTCCTACCTACCATAAGAAATGCTAGAGATGTTGGTGTTGTTGTTGTAGCGATACGGATACTCACCGAAAGCCTTGGGGAGTGTTATCGATGTTGATGGTCCTTTGCCGGATACAGATACGGTACGTTTCGGTAACAAGCACCATTAAGGTACTAGCCCGACCATCTCGAGAACGATTTGGTATGACCACATGAAAACTTCTCTTACGACAGGCATACCTGCTGCGGGTATATTCTAAGCCCCCTGAACCGCTGGGGTGAATTGCTAAAGATCGTATTTGTTTGTTATATCTGAAGCACCCGCCGTATCCAGTGAACTGAAAGGTTCTGGATTTGTTTGAAAAGTTAATCTCTCCTAATCCACAGTCCATTGTTGGAACCAATCTCTTATTGAGTCGGGTATGCCCTCTATCCTTCCGATAGTTTGTAGAACATTGATATAGGGCAAATGTAAATTATATTCATATGTTTCTAAGAGTCCTTTAAGTTGAGATTAATACGGCCAAACCGAAAGCCGGAATGCCCTTTTAACGAACAGATGAATCAATGTTATGTTGCATATCATGTTCAGAGCCTTCTTGAGGATATCTATACTAACAGGATCCCGAAACTGCCTAACAGTCCTGATGAAAAACTGTTAGAAATGAGATCACATACACAGCACTGCCTGCAGAATGTCCTTTCTCAAAATAACTAAATAGAGGGCGTGGTGTTATTGCCTGCTTTCAATAATAATAAAAGCCCCATCATATAAGAAGTTCTTCATATGATGCGTTTAACAAAATCAGTACCTGGGCGACCTGTTCTACATGTCGTCATTAATCAAACTCAACTATTTTTATATGTACATATATTATTTACTTTTATTTACCAATATTTGATTTCCTTAAATATAGATTTCAAAAACATATAAAACACTAACCGCAAAATGAACTGGAATGAAAAATTTGAAATGGGTATTTCTAGTCTATACACTCAGAGAAAAAACGCCGTTCTAAAATCCAGCACCACCGGACTCAATTCAAGCTTTTCATGTTCTGACTTTTTTGTTCTTGAAAAACGAATGACCTGTTCTTAAAACAACAACCTTGTTCTTGAACTGACACCATTTTCTTGAAAATAGAACGGCTGGTCTTATATGAACAAATGTTCTATTAATGAGAACGATGTTCTTAAATTAAGCCCAAGAAAAAAAAACGGTACTATTCGTGTGCACTACAATGTTAAATACAACATTTAGCACAAGCTATCAAGCGGTTGTAGTGGCCCAGCGGCTACGATGTTGCGCTTGCGATCGTGTGGCGCGAGTTCGATCACCGTCAAACTCTGAATTTTTTAAAACAATTTTTTATGTTCTATTATTTTAACTCTTATTTTTCGTTCAGTTGCATTCACATATGCACAGGTAATTCTCAAACTTGTCATGAAATGTTTTAAGTATATATGCAGATTATGTCTTCAAATAAGAATAATTTCTCAATAAGGGAAATGTATGAAAAAAAGCTTATTATGTATTTTGCCTTAAACTTTTGAATTTTAATAAAAATTTTTTTGTTATAATATTTTTTATTTATGACAAAAAAATTATTATTAATAAAAAATAAATAAATATATTGAGAAAAATACTTTCCCCTCCCATCAAAGATCAAGCACGAATCTGAGCACAGAAGTTTCACATATCATACCAAACTGGTCATCAAATACGAACGGTGTGCTTGGAAAAACTGTTCTTAAAACAAGCCCATCGGTCACAAGTTAAGAAAAAATGTACTTAACAGACTTTTGTCAACGAATGTTCTTAATTTTGAACTTGTTTCGTTCGTTTTAGAACGATTTTTTCTCTGAGCGTAGTATAAGGGATTGTTAAGACAATTAGTGAAATCGGGAACTACATTGTTTTAGTTATTATCACACTATGAAATTTCACGAATGACAACTATCAGTTAGTTTAATTAAATGTCAAATTAGCTTAGTTTTAATTAAATATCAACTAAGCGCTATCTGTTGGTAAGTAGTTAAATGGTTAGATGTCGTTTTCAAATTGAAGATATGCCTCTAGTGTTCAACGGTAGCAAATTACCATAATGAGATATCTTTTTGCTATGGTGAGAAATCTTTCTAATAGTAATCTGTGAGAAATTGCAATTATTCATTTCATATTTGCCAAAAGTATGCATTTACATATATTTTGCTAGAATTTGCCACGGTGCCCTGATATTGCATTTCAATTTTATTAGCGTGTTTGAAATTAAGAAAACAAAGTCGAATCATGTGTAAAAATAACAGAAACCCTACTCAAAAATGTCCCTATTGTAATGCGGGGATGAAACACCTTTCGTTTGATACCCATATAGGGATATCTCACGCAATTTTTTTTAAATTTCGAATAGGTGGCAACCCTAAATGGCATCCTACTCAAAAATGTCCCTATTGTAATGAGGCATATCTCACGCAATTTTTTTTAATTTCGAATAGGTGGCAACCCTAAATGGCAACCAACTCAAAAATTTCCATTTTGTAATGCGTGGTGAAATACCTTTCGTTTGATACCGATATAGGCATATATCATGCAATTTTTTTTAATTTCGAATAGGTGGCAACCCTAAATGGAAACCTTACTCAAGAATGTCCCTATTGTAATGAGGAGTGAAATACCTTTCGTTTGATACCCACATCGGCATATCTCATGCAATTTTTTTTATTTCGAATAGGTGGCAACCCTAAATGAAAACCATACTCAAAAATGCGGAGTGAAATACCTTTCGTTTGATACCCACATCGGCATATCTCATGCAATTTTTTTTATTTCGAATAGGTGGCAACCCTAAATAGCAACCCTACTCAAAGATGTCCCTATAGTAATGGGGAGTGAAATACCTTTCGTTTGATACCCATATCGCCATATCTCATGCAATTTTTTTTAATTTCGAATAGGTGGCAACCCTAAATGGCAACTATACTCAAAAATGCCCCTATAGTAATGCGGAGTGAAATACCTTTCGTTTGATACCCATATCGGCATATCTCGGCAAATAAGAACGAGGTTCAGAGAACATATTAGAGATTACAACAAAAAAATACGGAATCCAAACATTATACCCGAGTCTAACTTCGCGAATCACATGGTCGAGAATGAATGTTCCCCAGCAAACATCAATAAAACAGTTAGGGTTCTTCACATACAGGAAAAGGGCCGACGTCCACGTACTCGAAAACATGGAAATCTACAAACAGAAAACATTCGACGGTAGAATAATAAACGAACAGATAAACACAATTTCTGACATAATATTCGAGCCTTTAAAACTTGTTTACAGGAAACAACTTAATCACACAGGTACAACAGACAAACACACAACAACAAATAAACACAAAACAATTAACACACCAAAAAAAAACCGACAAAGAAGGTCAGACGACTAAAATCACAGATTTTTACCTACCCCAGTCAGCCACACAAATCGATTAGTAAACCACCCTCGGTTCTGAATGAATACACAGCACATACACATAACTAAATATACCCAAGCATCAATTTGACAATACCTGCTCATATACCTACGAACTATAAATACAGGACAAACGACAACAACAGATCAGAACGAAAATCGACACTGATGATGGCACAACGCCGAAACCGGTTTGTCACAAAACCAAATTTGACAAGGGATGACGGAAAATCGTTCCAATATACATCATTTATAAGATATGCATTATGACTAGATTGCACGTATTTTTAAGGATAATGGCAGATTGAGCGACACTGGCGCCATCTGACATGAAAAAGTAGCCAACTTCCAACTTTTGCTAAAAGCAAAAATAAAAAGAAGAGTTCGTCATTTGCTTTGACTAAAGCGGCTTTCAGACTTTGCAAGTGAAATTTTTTTCCTACTCGTTGGTACTTTTCCAACATTTTTCGCAGTTAAAAACAGCCCAGTCTGGCGTGCTCCGCCTACCACACCGATGATCCTGGGTTCACGCCCCGGAAAAAGCAACATCAAAAACTTTAGAAACAAGTTTTTTCAATTAGAAGAAATTTTTTCTAAGCGGTGTCGCCCCTCGGCAGTGTTGGCAAGCACTCCGAGTGTATTTCTGCCATGAGAAGCTCTCAGTGAAAACTCATCTGCCTTGCAGATGCCGTTCGGAGTCGGCATTAAACAAGTTGGTCCCATCCCGCCAATTTGTAGGAAAAAAGAATAGGAGCACGACGCAAATTGGAAGAGAAGCTCGGCTTTAGATCTCTTCGGAGGTTATCACGCCTTACATTTATTTTATTTATTTAACATCTTGCGTGATTGTGGCGATGTTACTGACATGCATACGAATGCGTTGAACGCGTCTATATGAAAAACTTCATTGTGTCTCCACCATAAGTGAGAGCTGTGGCTATTTGGGACTTAATGAAGCTTGTAAAGTTTTATTTTCAGATTGAAGAGCGATGTAGCTATAGAAATGATATTTCGGATGTTTCGTTGCCTGGCATGCTAGGGATTGTTGATTCAATGCGATGATTGCAGAGTTGGTTTAAAACGTCATTACACAGTCATTGTATGCTTGCACCGACGCTGGATATGTCTAGCAAACAACTGTGGCTTTGGTTCTTATTTTCTTGAATGTCCTGTTTTCTTACCATAGCTATTTTTAACTTCCTATTCCGTATTCTTCTACTATCCTTCTTTTTCTGATTCTTCTCCTCCTTCTCCTTCTATTCATACATTTGAATTCTCCATCTCCCTCTCCAGCTCCCTCTCCCTTTCCTTCACCTTTCCATTCTCTTTCTCTTTGTGCATCCCATTTACATGCTCCTTTTCCTCTCTTTCTCTTTCTCCTTCTACTTCTTCTTCTCCTCCTATTTGTCTTTCTCCATCTCCTTCCCTTTTTCATCCTTCATGTCCCTTTCTTTCTAATTACCCTTCTCCTTCTCCCTTTCCCTCTCTTTCTACATCTGGTTCTATATCTCCCACTCCTTCTCTAATTCTAATGGCTCCAAGCTCGACGGGAAGGTGGGGTGGTATCTTTTCACTGGACCTGGGACTGGATATCTCCTTCTGGCTTCCTGACCATTGTAGCGTCTATCAAGCGGAAGTCTTAGCAATATGCAGTGCTGTAAATCAGCTGGCACTTGTGCCTAAAGACGGGAAAAATGTGATCATTTTCTCGGAAAGCCAGGCCGGGCTAAACGCCTTGAAGTCATGTGTTGATAACACAAAATCGATCACTGAATGCCGCAGATCTCTTAATGAGATGGCCCAGCAATTCAGGATTAGCCTTGTATGGGTACCTGGTCACAGCGATATTGAAGGCAACTGTGTAGCTGATGAGCTGGTCAGGAAATGTACGACCGCCCATATTCTTCCTGAAAATGACTCGGTAGGTATACCAATGGCCTCTTTTAAGTTCCGTGTGAGCACGAACACTATAGGTAGGACGAATATGCTCTGGTCAGCGCTTCCTACATGCGAGACACCAAAGTTGGTGTGGCCATTCTATGATAAAGTCGCACTAACGCTCTCTTGACCCTGAATAAATCAGGACTTTCGACCATGAATAAGGGTTCTTACCGGTCACTGCTTGATAGGTACTCACGCCGCTAGGATGGGCGTCATACCCCACTATTACTGCCGCAGCTGATGCATTGAGGAGGAGGAAAGTGTGCAGCACCTACTGTGCCACTGTCCGGCACTGAGCAAAAGGAGGTTGGCCGCTTCGGTCTACCATTTTTAAATGATCTCGCGGAGGTCTCCAGGCTCGATATTAGGGCGTTAGTTAAATTTCTTGATTCCACAAAGTGGTTTGAACTGCAGTCGCTGATAGAGCAGCGGTTGATTAAACCGTTTCTAGGGCATCACAATGGGCCCATTGGTGGCCTTAGTGTTGGGCTGGGAAGCAGTCTTCTTGGCCTGGTCCTTTTAACCTAACCTAGCCTAACCTTCATTTCCCTCTATCTCTCTTCCGCGCCTCCCTTTCTAATATCACAAATAATTTATTTAAAACGAGTCATTGATAAATTAGAACTTTTAGGTTCTTTTAAATTTGTCAAAATCAATGTCAAATCCATCGGCACTGAATTCGCTCACTACTTTCCATCTCTCAGCTAGAGCTAGTTATCTGCATACATGCTTACATTGTCTACCAAGGAAATCGATCTGCACTCACACACAAGTTCAGCGCCTCACGTAGCAAAGCGTCAGGCAGAGCAAGATATCAAAGAAATTACAATTTACTGTTTGCTACAAATAAATTACTAACTTGTTGCTACTGTGCACATAATTATGTAGCCGTAATTGTTGTTGTTGATATTCTTGCACTTTACACATTGTCACGATCATAAGTTAATGCATATCTACACAAACAAATACACCAGCACATGCTACCACCAACGCTGCCACTACCTCATGCAACCAAAGTTTTTCAAATGTCTTTTTATCGTGCTCTGCTCCACTCATCGCCGCACGTTTCTCACCAACACTCGAAATATTCAGCGTCATCATCTACCAATACCAGATTACAGCTGACTCGCTTACGAGGTGTAGATTCTGTTGGTTGGCTGGCTGGTTAGCCGTGTAGTGGTGACTTGAGTTTGGTGTTATGACTTGCTCTGCGTTTATCATGCTGATTGCTGCTTTAAAGAAAAACAAATTACAACACAAATCTCATTTATTTGCTTGCCGCAAGTCGAAGTGTTCGCACCACCAAATATTTATTTATTCAATCTTAAGTGATCGGCGAATTGAGACGGTTGGAATAAATAAAGCGCGCGCGTTTCAAAACTGTGGTGGATTTTAGTGTTGAGACAGTTACCGGAAAACAAATTTTTAGTTTAATAAAATAAGAAATAAAATTTTCTAAAAAATTAAGCATTTGAAAAATAAAACAAAAATAATAAAAAAAAATATTAAATTTTTCGTGACATTAAATAATTTTACAATGCCCACTTTAGTGTGTTTGGCGCTTTCGAAAAACCTGTCTTTGACTACATCGAGTTATAAAATCGATTCCAAAACCTTCAATACTAATTACAATTAAAACACCTGCCTCATAAGTATTTCAATGTGAGTGATACAAAATGTAGTGAAGTGATTCACTGATTCAAAAAAAAATTTTAAGAAATATTTAAGTAAAGTAATAATATAATCATTAGACTGGGTCGATTAATTAACCGATATCGCGCCATCGATTTTTCGATAGGATTTGGGCTCAGGAAAAAAAAGTTCCAATACTCATACCCAAAAAAAAATGTTCGAGCCTTTCGTCCATGCAAATCGACCCAATCCAATAATCATACAACAATCGAAATACTTCTTTTATTTTAACGAAAGACTCAAGCAACGAACTTGATCATGAGTTTACAGCCTCCCCATAACAATAAAACCAGACAGGTAAAGTCAGTAGTACAACAATAAAAATTCAACGGCCCTCATAATTCTGTCATGAATTTTGAAGTAGTAGGGAAGGAAAATTGTTTGTACTATTTTGCTACTTTTTTACTAGCTTTGTAATGTAATGTGCGGAAAAAGTCAAGCTCAATATATCTTCACATTAGGCACGGGGACATGAAAAAAGAGCAGAGAAAACAGTTGAAATTGGAAGAAAAAGTGGAGGAAGTTGGAAGGGAGTCGGAAAAGTAAAAAGGAAGTTCATGAGTGAGAGTAAAAGTAAGAATAAGGGCTGTGGTTTAAGAAAAGGTAGTAAAAAAAGGTTAGCTAGATTATGAATAAGGATAAGATCAAGAGAAATAGTAAGAGTTAGACTTTGATATGATCAAGGGGGAAAAGTAAGAGAAAAGCGGGAAGATTCACGGAAGAATGAAAGGGATAGGGAAATTGAACGAGCCTATTAAGGTTAACTATAAAATGCAAAGGTGATAGGAAATGAAAGAGGAAGAGTGTTAGATTGAGAGCCAGGTGGATAGATAGAGAAGGCTAGGTTAGGTTGAACTGGCCGGTCACATGGACTGAATGTGTCCATAGTGTTACCAGACTTTGTTTGACGACCAAACGAAAGAGCCCAAATCAGTTGCCAGGACATATGTTGTAGAATAAATCCGTCCTCTTGGCAGATACTAGCAATTTCTAGGACCCAGCTTAAGACCTGGCGAGCACAGGACACGAACACAGAACGTGCTCAACACTTTCCTCCTGCAGCTCACACTTCCTGCATTTTCTGACACAATTTCTGCCAGGTTTGATCATACGACTGGAAATATTTCATGTTTGTCCAAATCAGTGACCACCAAAACTGAAAGTTTGACTGTGTTGGTAAGAATACTATCATCGTAGTGGTGGTGGTTTATTCGTCGTTTAACGAGCAACAGGGCAAGACATATGCATGCATATTTGTTAACACTTAAAAATATATTTTTTGTTTGCCATCAGATAAATATATAAGCTCCGATTTGTTGAAGCATCGTTGCGGTTAAACTTCTTCCGCGATATTTATGTTTACTCCAGCCACCTCTTTCTGCTCAATAAGCCTACCTCAGCGCTTGGTTTACATAGACTAATGTTGGGTCTTCGGGCCGTATACCGTCAATCTCGAGTTTTTGTATTACATGCCTCCCAGATACTCATCCGCAAATTTATGATATTGTTCCAGATAGTCAATCATCTTATTGACAGTATGTTCCATATTCATTAATTGTGGACAATGCGATATACTGAAGATCAAATCATTCAGCCCCGCGCTTGAACCCACGCCTTTCCCGCTTGGTCGATTATGTGCACCTCTCGCCTTCTCTTAATCTCGTCCAATCTAATTGGGACGTCTACGTAGCTTCAAGGGATGCGCACTTTTTAGCTAGTTCATCTGCTTTTTCATTCCCATCTATTCCCATATGTTCTGGGACGAAATATAGATGTATGCTTCTCCCTATCCCGATTCTTTCCAGAGACTGCTTACACTCTAACACATTTTTAGATGATGTGCTATGCGAGATCATTGCCTTAATTGCTGCTTGGCTGTCAATATAAAAGTTAACACGGTTGTAGTTTAAGCTATTCTCTTCTAGTATTTCTACTGCTTTGGTTACGGCAAATATTTCCGCTTGGAGAACGCTACAGTAATCTGGCAGCTTGTAGGATCCGTTTATTGCCGGATCAGCATAGTATACCGCACACACTACTCCTTCCACTGCTTTGGAACCATCTGTGTACACATGTATCGCCTCGCCTGCCATTTGAGCACCCTTGCGCCTCTATTGTGGCCTTAAGAACTCCCTCTACCGCAGATAGGGAATCAGGTAGTCTGTTCGTCCTGCAGTTGATCACGCTCTACTACTATGGACGTATGGTCGGCGCTCAAGCTGCCCCGAGGCACTTAGCCTGGTTGCAGTTGTTGTTGATAAGAAGTAACACTTAAATTTATGAGGGCGCGCATTGTCAAATGCGACTCCTTTTGTAATATTGACTCCACCTGTCTGGTTTATTCTATCATGAGCCACTACATAGCCGATTTAGAAATGTAATAGTGAAAAAAAATTAATTTCAGTTGTTTCGTCAAATTGGCTTCTATGTTTATATTCAGCGTGCTTTGCACACAGAGTATATTAACTTTGATTAGATAACGGTTGGTTGTACAGGTATAAAGGAATCGAGATAAATATAGACTTCCATATATCAAAATCATCAGTACCGAAAAAAAATTTGATTGAGCCATGTCCGTCCGTCCGTCTGCCTGTTAACACGATAACTTGAGTAAATATTGAGATATCTTCACCAAATTTGGTACAGCTTATCTAGACCCAGAATAGGTCTATGAAAAGGTGGCTTATGACTGTTAAGAGCTGTTTCTCGGAAAAAAAACAGCTTCAAACAGCTGTTTCTCGCAATTTATTTTTGAGTCATAAGCCACCTTTTCATAGACCGGGTCACATATAACATTTTGGAAAACACAAAAAACCTGATTATTTAGTAAAAATACACCTAGAATGTTGAAATTTGACGTGGGGACTGATATGGAGACTCTTGATAAAAATATGAAAAAAAATTTTAAATGGGCATGGCACCGCCCACTTGTGAAAAATCAATTTTACAAATATTATTAATCATAAATCAAAAATCGTTAAACCTATCGTAACAAAATTCGGCAGAGAGGTTGCTTTTACTATAAGGAATGCTTTGAAGAAAAATTAACGAAATGGGGTAAGGACCATGCCCACTTTTATATAAAAGATTTTTAAAAGGGTCGTGGACGAATAAAATAAGCTATATCTTAGCGAAAAAGGGCTTTGTATCAATACAATTTTACTTTCTAAATTTAATTATAACATTAAATTGGAAAACACTAAAATTTTTGAAAATGGGTGTGCCACCGCCCCTTTTATGACTAAGCAATTTTCTATGTTTCGGGAGCCATAACTCGAAGAAAAATTAAGGGATCGTAATACAATTCGGTACACAAATTTTCCCTATAGCAGGAAATATTTCTAGAAAAAATGGATGAGATCGGTTAAATACCACTGCAACTTAGATATAAAAGAAGTAAGGAAGGCCAAGTTCGGGTGTAACCGAACATTACATACTCAGCTGAGAGCTTTGGAGACAAAATAAGGGAAAATCACCATGTAGGAAAATGAACCTAGGGTAACCCTGGAATGTGTTTGTATGACATTGGTATCAAATGGAAGGTATTAAAGAGTATTTTAAATGGGAGTGGGCCTTAGTTCTACAGGTGGACGCCTTTTCGAGATATCGCCATAAAGGTGGACCAGGGGTGACTCTAGAATGTGTCTGTACGATATGGGTATCAAATTAAAGGTATTAATGAGGGTTTTAAAAGGGAGTGACCCTTAGTTTTACATGTGAAGGCGTTTTCGAGATATCGACCAAAATGTGGACCAGAGTGACCCAGAACATAATCTGTCGGGTACCGCTAATTTATTTATATATGTAATACCACGAACAGTATTCCTGCCAAGATTCCAAGGGCTTTTGATTTCGCCCTGCAGAACTTTTTCATTTTATTCTACTTAATATGGGAGGTGTCACACCCACTTTACAAAGTTTTTTCTAAGTTATATTTTGCGTCAATAAACCAATCGAATTACAATGTTTCATCCCTTTTTTCATATTTGGTATAGAATTATGGCATTTTTTTCATTTTTCGTAATTTTCGATATCGAAAAAGTGGGCGTGGTCATAGTCGGATTTCGGCCATTTTTTATGCCAAGACAAAGTGAGTTCAGATAAGTACGTGAACTAAGTTTAGTAAAGATATATCGATTTTTGCTCAAGTTATCGTGTTTAAGGGCCGAGAGGAAGGACAGACGGTCGACTGTGTATAAAAACTGGGCGTGGCTTCAACCGATTTCGCCCATTTTCACAGGAAACAATTATCGTTTATAGAATCTATGCTTCTACCAAATTTCACAAAGGATTGGTTAATTTTTGTTCGACTTATGGCATTAAACGTATTCTAGACAAATTAAATGAAAAAGGGCGGAGCCACGCCCATTTTGAAAATTTTCTTTTATTTTTGTATTTTGTTGCACCATATCATTACTGGAGTTGAATGTTGACATAATTTACTTATATACTGTAAAGATATTCAATTTTTTGTTAAAATTTGACTTTTAAAATAATTTTTTTTTAAAAGTAGGCGTGTTCTTCATTTGATTTTGCTAATTTTTATTTAGCACATATATAGTAATAGTGGTAACGTTCCTGCCAAATTTCATCATGTTATCTTCAACGACTGTCAAATTACGGCTTGCAAAACTTTCAAATTACCTTCTTTCAAAAGTGGGCGGTGCCACGCCCATTGTCCAAAATTTTACTAGTTTTCTATTCTACGTCATAAGGTCAACACACCTACCAAGATTCATCGCACTATCTGTATTTGGTTATAGTCCGATTTCGTTCATTTTAAATAGCGATTCTGAGATGAGTGTCCAGGAACCTACATACCAAATTTCATTAAGATACCTCAAAATTTACTCAAATTATCGTGTTTACGGACGGACGGGCAGACGGACGGACGGACATGGCTAAATAAATTTCTTTTTTCGCCCAGATCATTTTGATATATAGAAGTCTATATCTATCTCGATTAGTTTATGCCGTTACGGATTGCCGTTATGCGAACAAAGTTAATATAGTCTGTGAGCGCTGCTCAGCTGAGTATAACAAGTTTAAAAGGGTCATAGACTAGAACAATTAGCTGTAACTTAGCAAAAAATAGTTTTGAATCAATGATATTTCACTTATCAAGTTTTATTGTAAGAGGAAATGGGGAGACATTTTTTTAAAAGGGGGGTGCCACGTGTTTGTAGAAAAGTAATTTATCTGAAATGAAATGTACAATTGAAGCTCACGCTGAGTATGTAATGTTCGGTTTCACCCGATTTTAGCCTTCCTTACTTCTTTTTTTTCAATTTTGTTAAGCTATTTATAGGAATTATTCAGTATCAAAATATTTTTACTTATTTAATTATTATGCTAAAAATAATCATAGAAAATATCAATTGCATTAAAACTTCAGCTTAGTGGCTTGCATACGCACTTGAACAGGTTTTAATGTTAAACAAGCATCAGCAATAAGCAAAGTAATTATTTTGAGAAGCTTACATAATTCTAATCCAACATTTAAAATAACTACTTGAATATGCCATATGAATTATGTGAAGCATCATAGTTCAAGTACCTGTTTAAGTAGATACAAAATGATTAATAGCTAAATTCTAAATTGTTCAACTTTAGGCGATCTTAGCTTGCCGTTAGCTATGCTGGCAGATTGGAATAAAAAGAAACAGAAAACGCGCATTTTACACGGAGCACTTTTGTCTTTAAACGCTTTTATTTAGCTTGACTCTGTGTAGCGAGCGTTGTTTACGAATTTTGTAATTCAAATTTGAGTAACTTCCCGAAAAGCAACAAGCTTGAAACTTGGAATATTGTTCAGAACCCGATGACAAGCTCCGCTTGGTGGCGCATGGATCGATATATTTAAAAAAATCGTATTTTTAGTTCAATTTGGCTCATATTTGAAACACATATCACGTACAGAGATAGAAATCGCTTTATAAAATTCCCGCACTTTATTCTGCTCTGTGAACTAACAATTATTAATTTCGACCTAAGATTACCAATAAAAACTGTTAAAATAACAGATTTCCGTCAACATAAGAGTAACAGTGGATGTTGATATGACAGAGATTTCTGTAGCACGATAGTCATAAGAGCAAAGTAGTGAGCTCCGTGAGCGTAAGTTGCTCTTTAAAATTATATTTATAGTTGTTCGCTGTTGAAATGGCCAATCATTGTTATTGATAATAGTATACTAAACAAATAAGTTTTCTCCCTCCTAGCTCGGATTGCTGTGCGACCACAACAGTTGCGAAAAGCATTTTTATGATAAACATTCCCAATAGGAATGATTGGGCGGTGTCGGATAGGTGCTTTGCTGCGGATGTTATCATTTTCATATATACGGACGGCTCTAAGCTAAACGGTAGAGTTGGAGGTGGAGTATACTTAAGGGACCTAGACCTCCAACACTCCTTCACACTACCCGACCACCGTAGCGTCTTCCAGGCAGAATTTTCAGCCATCATGAAAGCTGCAGTTAAGATAGGGACACAGAATATCGGCAAAGAAATCTTAACTTTCAGCGACAGCGGAGTTGCCATCAAATATAATGGCTCATACTCGTTCATTTTCGTCGATCTCTTCAAGAGATGGCCCAACAGAACCATGTATACCTCACATGGGTCCCGGGATACAAGGACATCGGGGGAAACTGCATTACAGTCGAACAAGCCGACGAAAGATGGCTACAAATGCCGGGGTGTCGGATATCGCAGGAGATCTGTGCAAAATTAGATCCTAAAAGATCCCCTCACGCTTACAACCTAAGTAAGGATAGAATTTCCACACTTTTAGAGGCACTAACTGGGCATTGCCTTATAGGTATGCACGCAGAAATCCTAGGAGCGCCCTATTGTGGCGCAAGGCAGCGCTTTCTGGGAGCTTCGTTTCTACATAATCTGCGCCAGGTCGTGGAGCATGACGACAATAACTTCGTAGCCTTTATCAGGTCTTCAAAGTGGTTCGAAGAGGGAAGCTAATGGTGTATTTTCGTGGTATCGCAACCGGCCTAATATCGCTGGCCTAAGTGTGCACTCGGAAAGCCACTTCAACCTGACCTAACCATAATTCGTTCAGTTTAACTAAATTTCTGTTGATTCAAGGATAACTAACCTGATTTGTTGATTTTACTAACTTCAAGAATTTTTTCAGGAATTTATTTATCCTAAACAAAATTTTGATTTAACTAAGTTGCAAATAAAAAAATTACGATAAAGAAATATGCCTAAAACAACAAAATAGCTTGAGGAATTAATAAAATGTGATCCGTTACCTAAACCTCCCTTATCTCATCATCATTGGGCCCACTGTACCAACACATGTTAAAAGATCTGTTCTTCTTACAAAGAAAAACAATTAACTTTAAATAGTTAAATAACCAGAGACAATGACCTTGTCGTAAATTATATGAAGAACTGATTTTACAAAAATACGTTACTATACTTATGTGTGTATGTTTGTATGTATATTTGTATGTAGAAATAAATTTGGTAGCTATTTAAAGCAGATTTTAATTAATCGTTAAAGTGATGCTAATTAATCACTATTAGACGAAGTTTAGCCGTAAGCGATGAAAATCAATAGCATTACTGATATCGTATAAAGATAATCTCAGGTGCTACAAAAGAGCTATCCAGAAGGCAAAGACGGAATGCTCTTCTATCGAGTCAACTAAAGAATCTTCGACGATTGGTAAAATTCTCTCGAAGGAAAAATCCTGCCCATCCTTCTTGAGGAAAGAAGATGGATCATGGACAGGGAGCTGCGCAAAAACAGTGGAGTTGCTGGTAAAAACGCACTTTCCAGGCTGTAGTTCCAGCTAATTGGAACCGAGTGAGTATACAGGGGTAATATCCTCCCTCCGGTTAATAAATGAACTTATAACGGAAAAAAGATAGAATGGGCTATCAACAGTTTTTCGCCATACCAATCTCTAGGGGCGGATGGTATTTTCCCAGCGATGCTACAAAAAACTCGCTCTCTGGTGATACCCTGGATGGAACGCATCTTTAAAGCCTGCATTCGACTTAATCATGTGCCCCTGAATTGAAGAGGGACCAGGGTGGTCTTCAGCCCTAAGATCAATAAGAGGGGACATGAAAAGCCTAAGGATTCCAGACCCATCAGTCTTTCGTTGTTTGTTCTAAAAGCGTTTGAAAGACTACTGGATGTCCACGTTCGCGGTTGGTTGGATACCTCGGTGCTATCAACAGCCCAACATACCTATCTCAGGGGTTGCTCAGCAGAGACCGCTTTACAGGAAGTGGTCCACAAGGTAGAGTCGTCCTTCCCAATATACTCTGGCTGCTTCTTGGACATAGAGGGAGTTTTCAATAATGTCCGGCTGGAAGCAATAGAAGTCACCCTTCATGTACTCGGTATAGAGGGCCCTATCGTAAACTGGAGAGGGACGGCTCTGCGGTCCAAAATGGTACGCGCTAAACTGGGGGCTAGTGAGATCACGGCACATCCGTGTTGTCACCACTTCGTCAACTCAACATGGATGGGGTTAAAGTGGTGCCCTACGCGGATGAGGTAGTAATACTGGTATCTGGTCTGTGTCCCAATGTGATTAGTGGAATCATGCAGGGATCACTGAGGAAGCTGAGTTGTTGGGCGGAGACCGCTGGACTAAGCGTTAACCCCTCAAAGACAAAGCTAGTGCCCTTCCCAACTAGGACGAAAATCCCAAGTTTTAACCTTCCCATTCTTGATGGCCAGGAGTTGGGTCTTTCTCATAGGGCCAAATACCTAGGTGTCTTTTTAACACCAAAGCTGAACAGGAGGCTTAACACAGAGCACAGAGTCAAACGAGCCTACGTGGCTATGTATGCCTGCAAAGGAATGCTAGGTAAAAAGTGGGATCTGAGGACCTCAGTTATTCGATCAATTCTGACATACGGGGCACTGGTATGGTGGAAGGCGGGTCAGAGACGATATCATCAAACCTGGTTGGGCAGTGTAGGGAGAGCGCCATGATTCTGGCGAGCCGGTAGATGGTTACCCTGATATGGGTGCCCATCCGAGTTTGCGGATGAGCTGGCATGCCGTGGGGCGGTTTTGATGTCTCAGGAGCGAAGGAGGTCATTGCACTCCTGGGGCTCATCAAGGGTTGCATCTGCCAGCACTGATTGAGTGAGGCCAACAATAGGTGGTTGGACCTGTAGAGTGTCCAAGAGCATGTAGCCATTATATAAAGAAAAACGATCTACAGCTGTCCTTAAGATAAGCAGAAGGGATATATCCAGAGTAGTTGAGGTGCTGACGGGGCATTGGACAATTGGGGTACATGCGGCACGGATGGGACGGGAACACAATACCTCCTGTCGCAGCTGCAAGCGTCCGGAGGAGGAAGAAAAGGTTGAGCATCTGCTGTGCTAATTCCCAGCACACTGTCGAAGCAGAATAAAGTTTCTTGGAAAGCCCTTTTTCAAAAGCCTCCCGGAACTCAAGGATGTTAGGCTGGGAGAGCTTCTCAGATTTATAAATCCTACGGGATGGATATAGGGGGACGGGTTTCCCTGATTCGCTTGAAAATGTTTATTAGCCTTCTTACAACACCCTTTTATTGGTTAACTCACGAGTTTGTGGTATCAAAACAGCGCATGAGCGCTAATTGGAGTCAATTGGGACTCGCCACTCCAACCAACCGATATCGACAATGATGACTAAAGATCATCAAAACAATGGAGGGAGAAAGAGATGAACTTAACATTTGCTGGTTAAGCAAAATAAAATGAACTGGGACAGCGTGCGATTTGACAATGCATTTCTTTGTTTGTTCGATTTTTCATACAAAGTTGTATTTAACACATAGCATAATATAACTTTGACAGTATTTGTTGTTGTAGTTTTTGCCTCAAAACTCGAGGTTTTACCGTAGTATTGCATATGGGTGCAGTTCTTTTCCGGGAATGAATCCGGTATGCTCCGGTAATAGCAACTTCTGGAACTAGCCCGACTACTTCGTCAACGATATTTCCAACCCCTCTATCCTTCGGGTTTGTAGATTTTAGTCACTTTTAATGGCAGTCATGCCTTCCGCAGGAATTTTCTAAGCTTATAGTCCTTCTAAGTTTATAGTCGTTCAACAGATCTCTATTCCACCATTGCGGTTTACCCTGAATTTTCTCAGCTATACTGCTCCTGTCATTTTCCGAGCAAAGGCAGGGAATATCAGTTATATGTATCCTAAGGACCACAGACACATTAGCTTAACATCATTTCTGCTAAAAACTGGGAGGCTGATAGATGTCTATATATAATCCAACATGGATAAAAAACAGTTCTCCAAAAGCATATCGGTATACATGATACTGCATTGGGTGGATATATATAATAGAGAAAGCCTTGGAATACAAAGAGTACGCCTTAGAATTCTTCTTGGACGTTGACAAGACGTTCAACTATGTCTCTTAACAGGCGATCGGAAAAAGTTTAATTTATATTGAAGTACATCCAGCTCTAACCAGATTTGATAGGGGTTTTCAGTTTCGTCGAGCAAACTGCTGTTAACACTATAGACTCATTGAGTCTATGTGAGATCCTCATGGACTGACTAGTTCAACCTAACCTGATCTATACTTGTAATCTTTGGGATATAAAATAGTAATCTGTTCCGCCTTTAGTAGGAAGACGACGCGAGCCGCCCTTTAGGAATGCGGTACATGAATAGTTGGTAGTAAACAAGAGCCCTATCGATTATAGCCAATATTTGCAAGTGATAACCCCCCACTCACAGATTTAGTCGTTGATACTGTAACGAATTTTAGAGAGTTCTGATATTTTGCACCTTCTGCTAACGTTCGTATCGATGAACTGTCGAATAAATAACTCCAATATTCAGTATTGCAATATGGTCTTTATTTAATTTACTTTGGGAGTAGTACAATTATACTTCGATATCACGTACTTCACAAAAGCGTGTTTAAATCAAACTGATTACTGCTTCCTTAGCTGGTGCTGCTTTTATACTCTCAGTTTTCTGGTTCACCTATTTCTCCTAAGGTCTAGTCACTTCGCAACAGTTCGAGAACAATTGCATCTCATGCTTGCTATATACATGTATATTTGTAGTATATGGTTTTCTTATAGCGTGTGTATGTGTGAGTAACTACTTCGGCTGATGACTACATGTATGTGTGTGAGATATCTCTTCGTTGCCTTGTACATAAGTGTTGCCGCTTGCTATGTTTCGTTGTTGCGTTACTTACTAACAGCCTAGTGATGCTAATATTCGCCACAATACATTTGGCCACCCACCAAAGTTCTGAGTCCAAATATTAGAATCGTTTATCTCGTGCCAAAACCATGTAGGTCCCGTCCCGCCAATTTGCAGAGAAAATTAAAAGAAGCACGGCGCAAGTTGGAAGAGAAGCTCGCCTAAATCTCTTCGGAGGTGAATTGCGCCAAGTATATATACATGAGCTTAATGGGCCCCTAGATTTAGACTCAACATATCGAAATACTGGCGATACATTTCTCGTAGAAAACGAAATTTCTGAGCATTTTATGTTTCTTTTACTGAACATCACAACGATAACAGCAAAGATGATGCTCCAGCTAAGAAGGTATTGTTATCGGAACCCGCCTACGGTAGCAGAGAAGATGGCGACCTCTACTAAAGAAGAAACGACTAGCGCGACTTATTGAATGGCCAAAACCGTTTTAAACGGTTAAGCGCCAAATAACTATGTAAGGAATATCACAACTAGGTATACATTGTTCGGCTTTTATTTGATTTGCCGTCACATGATTCGCGATGATGGACTGGCAGTTGAGTGATTAGCCTCTGGGCGTGTAGTGAGCCGCAGTGTGGCGAAAGACCACTTTATGCGTGGATAAGCGAGCATCCATTAACTAATATAATATAAACAAAATCAAATTCTTTCATAATTATATCAAGAATACACCTTTGTCTGTGCGTGAGGTTGATTAAATATTTTTTTCTTAAATACTTTGAATGGTTTTCTAGAACTCGAGTTATCATAAATTGGCGCGTAATTAACACATATTCGAATTTGGCTAACAAGGCAATTATTATAATCGTGCAAAAGTACTCACATAAAAGCCCAAGCATTCTCATTACTACTGTTATTGTCATAACATTTGTGTGTAATTTTTTAGGATTTGCGTACATTTTTACTTCCTTTATATTAGGTCAGTGGAATGTTTGTCCGCTTTTCATACAAATCTTGGAATCGATTTTTAAGTAACTTCCAATTGAGCTAAAAACGTGAAAACTTTACACATAGGTTAGAACACAGTGACAATGCAACAAAAGGAAACCAATCTGTTAGGTGGTGCACGGATCGAACTAATTAGATAAGAATTTGAAAATTTTCAAACCAGCTTTTTAAGTAACTTCTCGATGAGCTAGAGACTTGAAATTTCAAACTTAATTCAGAGTTCGATGACACGATATAAAAAGATTCGGTAGGGGCGCACGGGATGAGATATTTAGAAAAATCGTACAAAACGGAGGGAATTTTGGGATTGATTTTTATGTAAGTCCTCATGAGCTATAACTGCAAAACTTCACCGATAGGATAAGACGCCGCGAAAATTTAAGAAGAAAGGAGAAAAAATTCCATTAGCGGCGCACAGATCGAAAATTTAGATAAGAATTGAAATCTGGTGTTTTGAGATCGATTTTAAAGTAACTTCTCATTGAGCTACAAACATGAAAAACCTCAGAGACAGGTTAAGGACACCGTGACAAAGGAACAAAAGGAGAAAAAATTCCGTTAGATGGTGCACGGATCGAAAAAATTTAGATAATAATTTGAAAATTTCAAACCGGGTACAAAGTAACTTCTCGATGAGCTAGAGACTTGAAATTTCAAACTTAATTCAGAGGGCGATGACAGCCGATGACACGATATCAAAAGATTCGCTAGGGGGCGCACGGGATGAGATATTTAGAAAAATCGTACGAAACAGAGGGAATTTTGGGATTGATTTTTATGTAAGTTCTTATTGAGCTATAACTGTAAAACTTCACAGATAGGATAAGACGCCGAGAAAGATATTTAGAAAAATCGTACGAAACGGAGGGAATTTTGGGATTGATTTTTATGTAGTCCTCATTGAGCTATAACTGCAAAAACTTCACAGATAGGATAAGACGCCGCGAAAATTTAAGAAAAGGAGAAAAAATTCCGTTAGGTGGCGCACAGATCGAAATATTTAGATAAGAATTTGGAAATTTGGTGTTTTGAGATCGATTTAAAGTAACTTCTCATTGAGCTACAAACATGAAACCTCAGAGACAGGTTAAGACACCGTGACAAAGGAACAAAAGGAGAAAAAATTCCGTTAGGTGGTGCACGGATCGAAAAAGATTAGATAATAATTTGGAAATTTCAAAACCGGGTTTTAAGTAACTACTCGATGAGCTAGAGGCTAAAAATTTAGAGCTTAATTCAGAGGTCGATGACAGCCGATGACACAATACAAAATATTAATATTTTTATTTCTCATAAATATTTTTGCAATTTCTATGTCAAAATTTAAAAATCAAAGTTTATCAAGAATATGTCTTTATATAAGGAGAAATGTTTCGCTAATTTTTGTCCATTTATATAAAGGAAGTGGTTAAAATTTTTTATTTTATTTTTATTTATTTATTTTTTTTATTTGCACATTTATTCAATAAACCATTATTCATGTTTTTTGATTAATATTCTCCAACAATTACTGTCCGTTTCAATTGAATTTTTTCTTTTTTATTTTTTCTTAACTTAATTATCTAAATATCAACGACACTTCTTCTGACGGCCTACCATCATCACAAATGACGTGAGCAACAAAACTTTTGTTGACATTTATTAATCTTCATTACCGAAGTCGTTTAATTTGGCTCTGGGAATTTTTTGTGCTTTGTTTGTTGACAGGTGAAACTAAGCGAAAACAATAGAAAAAAGTACTCGAGTTCCGAAAAATAATTTGCGGTGTATCTTAAAAATACGAATACAGTTTTTATGGGCATGTGAAGTCTGTGTACCAATTAGTATATTTTTATCAATTAATCAATTTAAAAGCCTTAAATGACAACAATTGAAAATTGGGGCAAAGCTGCAAACGCTGGTTTTTATATTTATGTATGTATTTACTACTAGCAGAACTGGCAAACCTGGTTTTTTTTTGCCTAAGTTTGGTCTAACTGCATAACTTTGAATAGTTTTTTACTTTTTACTCTCTCCCCTATCTCTCCTTCTTTTCTTTAACATTTATTTACTCCTCTTTCTGCGTGTCTTTCTTCCTCTCCATCTTTTCCATCGCTTCTTTTCTCCCTAGCTCTCTCTCCTTCTCCTTCCCCACTCCATCCATCCTTATCTCGCTATCTTCGCCTTACTTTATCTCTATTTCGGTCTCTTTCTCCTTTCTTCTGTTTGCTTCTCTCTAGTTCTTCTTATTCTTCTCAACCCTTATTCCCAGTCCTAAGCCCCTTCCTAGTACCAGGTATAGTCCCGGTCATAGTCCCAGTCTTAGTCCCAGTGCTAGTGCCAGTCCCAGTCCCACCCACCTCCAGTCCCAGAGGGTTGTATGCATTTTTCAATGTTCTTCCATAAAAAAATAAAAAAAAATATTGCTGAAAAAAAATTAAGGGCTAGAACACACCTAGATAAGACAAATAGATAAGATCCGATTCTCAGACCTACCCAATATGCTCATAAAATATCATGAGAATCGGTCGAGCCGTTTCGAAAGATTTCAAACACAAGCTCTGTGACGAATATTCACATCACTAAGTGACACTAGCATCCCTAATCCGATACTAACGCCCCGGTTCTAGTGTGGTAACAACATTCTTCACACGGTAACGAAATCATGTGGAAACTTTTACACCCTTTTGGTATTCTATCCGCGAAAGTAGCCGGAGAATTTTTTACCCACAAAAGTAGGTGGTTACATCGAAATAACCACAACAGCTGTTGTTTAGAAAAAGGCAAAACTGAAAAATAAAGAATTGTAAGCGCAAATAAGTACAGATAATAGTAAAAAAGTGTTGCCTCTTGCTATATATTATATATGTGTTTACATTATATACTTCCAAATTACAATATAGCTATGTAAAAACTTATGCATGTATGTATATATATACACATCGTCTCGTTTATTCGTTAACCTCGTATCTACGAGTGACACATTTTCGGTAAAGCCATGGCGGAACCATACAAGGTGGCAGCATGGTGACATACCTATAAACATAAATAAAAATTCCATGTACTTTGTTTTTGTAAATTCGATGGACAAATGTCAAAATAGTACTGCGCCGGAGGTTGATGTATCAAATCAAATAAAAAAAGTTTATATTCAGCTGTCGCATGCTGCCACTTTGTATCGTTCCGCCATGGGTAAAGCGAAGAAAACCAACACAGACATTGGTGAGTTTTTCGGTGATAACAGCGTTACCACTTTGGCCAGAATCGCGAATAAAAGAACTGGTAACGATTTTCGGTTACATAATATTCTGGGTACTATTTTACCGGTAACGCTCAGAATCGGCCCGTAAGCAGCCACTTTTATGTACGTAAACAAATTAACCATCATTTACACATGTACATACAAGGCAGCAGAGAGATACTCACCATCAGCCGAAGTAGTACTCACCTATACACTCGCATATGGCTATGCGAGAGACTACAAACTACAAATATACATGTACATATATGGCTGGTAACCAAGCATTAAGTTCGCGAAGTTACTAGACCTTAGGAGAAATGGGTGGACGAGGCAGCAGAGAGCATAAAAGCAGCGAAAGCTGAGTAGTCAGTAAGCAGTTTGATTTAAACACGCTATCAGTTGCGAAGTGAAGTTTAATTGTGAAGTATAATTGTACTACTCCCTAAGTACACTAATAAAGACCATTTTGCAATACAGAATATTAGAGTGATTTATTCAACAGTTTAGCGGTTCGAACGTTAGTAGCAGGTTGCAAATAAGCAGAATATTCCCTAAATTCGTTACAATATGTATACATATCAGCAGGCCCGGACACGGGGCTTCTCAGGGGGCCCGCGATTTAGAGGTACTAAGACATTTTTATTTTTTTAATTCAGGAGAGTCTTTAGTTGTTCTATGTGCAAATTTTAAGCCGAATTTCATAAGCAACGAATATTGATAATGATTTTTTGCCTGGGCCTGAGGAGACAATAAAAACATCGAATAAAAATGTATGTTTACATGAATCCGAAATCGTAAAGTTTTCGTGGTGACACTGATGAAGGTTCATCTTCAAGAAGTCTTCCAACAATACCACAAACTCTGTATCAAAATTCAGATTATTTAAACGACTTCGATATCGGTACCGTGAATAATGAGTTTTTGCGATCTGAAGAAGTCAACGATATAATTCTTCGAGGTCAACAAAAGTGTCCTCTTATTATTCCACGTGATTGTCATGACGAGGCATTTCCTACCTCGTTGTTAAACTAAGAAAGTGGAGCGTGACTGGTTAGTGTGAAGTGCCATTAGCAATGCTTTTTATTGCCTACCATGTCGTCTATTAAGCACCAATACTTTAAATCGACCTAAAATTTGTTCTGCGGATATTCCAAATTCCAGGTATGGAAGAAGCTATACCATAAACTGCCATCACACGAAAATACTCAAGATCACATCAAATGTTATATTCAATGGCGATCTTTACAAAATCTAATTCAAAAGAGGCTACAATTGATACACGCAGCACAAATGTTTACAAGTTCACTATCTTTCCCCAGACATTCAGAACGAGTTTATAGAAATTTGTGCAAAGCACGTGAGGGAACTATATTAGATCAAGGCAAGAAAGCCAAGTATTTTGCTATTATCGTTGATCCTATGCCTGATGCTATTCACGTTGACTACGTTCATTTTGCGCTAACTCCATTTCAATTCGAAAGCAACAAATTTTACAATTCAAGAACGGTTTTGACTTTCGTGAATTGTAACCAAAAAACTGGTCAGAAAATCGCTGATCTAATTTGCCATACTTGATTGAAGATTGTCGTGCACAAGGGTACGATAACGGCGCCAATATGAAAAGAACTTACAATGGAGTACTACGTCATATTCTCGACAAAAACTCGAATGCTGATTACTTGCCTAGTGCAACCCACAGTCTCAATTTATGTGGTGTTGATGCTGCAGAATATTGTACGGCTGCAATTACTTTCTTCGGAGTTGTACAAAAATGTTTTACTATTTTCAGCAGCAGTCCACAACGATGGGATACCCTCAAAAAAATGTACCGAGCTCTCTTCATAGTTTTTCGACAAAAGCCCAATTTGACTGCGCAAGCATACGGAGATGTTACCGACATTCTCTAGTACATCAACAAGTTCGAATGTATCTTGCTGTCCTCAATTTGGTTCAAAATACTGACTACCATTAATAAAAGAAACGTTGTCCTCCAAGCTAGAGACGCCACCATAGATGTTGAGGTCCGACATCTAGATGCCTTATTAGGTTATTTGAAGTTGGTCAGGAACCAATGGGAAACAATTTTAAACAAATGCAAAACAGTTGCTATTCAATTGAACATCTCGCCAAAGTTTCGGACATTCGAAAGAAAAAACCCAAAAGAGGTTCTGATGATAATTTAAATGAGATGATTACGGATGATTCAGAGTCTGACTTTAAAAACAATACATTCCTGGTGATCGTTGATTCGGTAATCACTGGCATTACTGAACGATTTTCAGCTATGAGAAATTTGAGCGAGACGTTTTCCTTTTTGGGGCAATTTGAAGACATGGATGAAACTACGGTTCGGGCGAGCGCAGCAAAATTTTTTTCCAAAAATACAAGTCAAAGCTTAGAATGCGAAATAATTCACTTGAAACACATTTACGAAGCAAATTTTGATAAAGGTCTGTCACCATTGGAATTGCTAAATGCCGTCTATATTCAAAATCTGTATACAATTTTCCCCAACATTTGTGTTGCTTTACGTATCTTTTGCACTATACCTGTCACTGTAGCTATTGCAGAACGTTCCTTCAGCGTCCTTTCAAGAATCAAAAACTTTCATAGGTTGTGTTCATCTAAAGAGCGAGTTTAGGACTTGTCATGCTTTGTGTTGAATCCGTTAAGACAGTTAAATTTTGATATTATTATAAAAAATGTTGCAGTGAAAAAAGAAAGAAAAGCCACTCTTTTGCCCCTATTACGGTTTACAACTCAACTTTGTTGGGTTGTAATTAAAACAAATCAACTTTAAGACAACTCAACTCCTGTTTGGTATTACGAATTACAACTTATTTCAGTTGAAGTTGAATTGATGTTGCCATCCTAAAAAAGTGATGATTTTGCAGAACAGCTGATCAATTTGTAGCGGAAATTCAAGAATTTGAAAAGTGATTTTATGTATTAATAGCAAAATGATGAGCTTCTAATGAAGTTATTTTGCAGATTTATAAGTTATTTTCGGTTAAGTAGGGAATAATATTGCTCGAGGGACGGCTGTACCATTATTTTAAAACTACACTCCTTGCTGACGGCAGCTATCAAAAATGCTTTTGAAATGATTTTAGTGTTGGACTGAACATCTACAGTTAACAAATAGGTTTTAGATATTGAGGAGCATATTTATGCGAAGTGGATTAAAACCCATATGACTACAGAGCAAACAGAGCTACAAAAACCGCATTTTACTCTAAAACGGGATCCCCAGGAGTAGTGGGTAGTATCGATGGGATTCAAGTTCACATAATTTCACCTATTTTCGCTGTATCCGAACTGCGCCCTGCCTCGTCCAACTTCGGGATGTCGCTCCAGAAGGTCAAAAAGTTGTGCAATATAATCCTTGGTTGAAAACTTGTTTTTTCTATAAATGTGTACAAAATTGCTAATTAGAAAGTTTAAATTAATTTTAAAAAGGTTTAATTACTCGCTTTCCATTTCTTTTTAATTTTTTCCGCAACGTTTTACAAGAAGGGCCTCATCTAATTTTTTCAAAGGTGGTATCAAACACACGTTTCGACCTTCGATTTTAGAATCCGAAAGCAAAAATTAAAAACGTAAAAACGTTACCTGCTAATAATCATTTGTCAGATTTTGATGTCTTTGACAACTACACCAACACAAAGTTGTAAACGATAATGCCACAAAAAGTTGTAAGGCTAGACAACTTCAACCGAAATTTTTTTGACAGGTTGAGTTGTAATCTGTAATACCAAATTGTAAAATTTCAACTGAAACAGAGTTGAGTTGTAAACGGTATCCGAACCTTCTATATTGAATAATTAAAATTTATAATCATCAATAAATTTATCAGAAATGTATTAAAATGTTACCAAATAACTAGAAAAGATTATTTGAAACAATATGTGGCTGTTAAAAGAGAATTTTATTTCTACGTTATAATAAAATAGTATAAATAGTAAATATTCTGTGTTAATTTTATTTTGAGCTCTTAGTCCAAAAATCATTTAGTTGATGTGGCAAAAATTTTTTTGATGTAATCCATCAATAATGATTCATGAATGAGACGTCATTAATTCAAATTAATCCAATGTATTAGTGGATTTTTTTTAGGGGGCCCGTAAATTGTTTAGTCCCGGGCCCGGATTTTCTCTCTACGGCCCTGCATATCAGATATAGCGGTTGATTGAAGCGGTAATGTCGAGTATTCCTCTTAGCCGATTGCGATTGTAGGCGGCTTCACCAAAAGTGGCTAGTCATTTCTTCCGGGGACAACTAACCCTAGATAGAAACACAAAATGATTCTTTACTTGATATTCCCACGGTAACAGCGGCTGGGGGTAGCGTGCTTCGCCTACCGTACCGACATGATCCTGCGTTCACGCCCCAGGCAAAGCAGCATCAAAATTTTAGAAATAAGTTTTTTCAATTAGAAGAAAATTTTTTAAACGGGGTCGCCCCTGGTAAGCACTCCGAGCGTATTTCTGCAATGAAAAGATCTCAGTGAAAACTCATCTACCTTGTAGATGCCGTTCGGAGTCGGCATAAAACAAGAAGTTACCATCCCGCCAATTTGTAGGGAATATTAAAAAAGGAGCATGAGGCAAATTGGAACAGAAGCTCGGCCTAAAATCTCTTCGAGAGTTATTGCGCCTTACATTTATTTTTTTTATACAAGATTGTTATGTTCCATAAGCCCGGAGAAGTCTACGAGAGGTGTTCATCAATGGCATGATATGAATGTCAAGAGTGGCATGACGAATAGGGTAATATTTTACGCTTCTCCGAAGATTGAAAGAACTTTATTTTATCCTCGTTTGCCACAGAAGCATTTTTTGTCTTTTTATATAATCCTGGAAGGCATAAGTTACGGTTTGACTGTTAAACGGAAACTCCATCAACGTCTCCTCATCCTTTCAGACTTAGCTTAGTGTACAGACGCTAGCTATAGAATTCCAGCTTTAAGGACATCGACTGCGGTTTAGCTCCCCTGGTTGGACTATGGTTTTTATCTTTAAGCTTAACAATTGTGGAACCTTGAATCATTTATCACCAGATGGCGCAACACTGAATAAATATAGTTGGTAAAAAGGAATAGAAGTAGCAAATTTGCCAGTCAAACAAACCACCGCTGTATAGCTAAATGGTTAGCGCAGCGTGCCTAAAGCGTACTGATGATGAAGGCTTAGCACCCTTCGAAATGGATCTATCTGCGCAGCTATGGCAGGTTGTCTGAAACATTTTCTACTTGCTATTCCAAAAACAAAATACAATTTTTCAAATTTAGAGAAAATTAAAAAATAACAATAATTATCATTAGAAAAAAATTATTGTTCTGGCCTTGAGCTCAAATCGAACCTTGAATCATTTAAGCTTAACAGATAGATGAATAGTGATTTGGAAACCTTTCCGATATAGCGAGTAGTAACATTATACAGCGGCCGAAGCTTAGAAGCAAAACGGTGCCGCCATCTCGGCAAACGCTGTGTGAAGTTTTGGAAGCGATAAAGTTAAGTCCTACGCGTTTCGACGCCTTCCCTTCCTCTTCAAGGAAACTGATAATTTTAGTTGAAACAGACGAGGCATAGAAACTAATAAGAGGCGAAAGAAAAATGTAACTTTGCCTTATAATTTAAATTTTTCTCAAAATCTCACGATCACTGCCCAAAATGTTACTTTAATAACTGTAAATACTACAAAAATTCACTTCGCTTAACTGTACTAAATACTCACGGACTCTCATTTCTTTTTCTATTTCCAGCATGTCCTTCCTTGGCCAGTTGGCATCATGTAGTCAATTTTCAGTCGTCATCATGATTCCTGCCATAATCTATACACTTCTGCTCACACTGCCCAGCACACTTGCCAGTGCTTACGTGTTCAAGCCGAATATGATCTCAATAAATCCAGCGCAACAACAATATCCACACGCGTCATCTTCACAATATCTTCAACGTCAGCCAACATCTGCGCTCGCTTCCAAAGTCGTCTTTCATAGTCCATCCTTAGCAAATATTTACAAGGAGATGATTGTCTCATCGAAACCATTACATTTGCGAAAACATGGTAACGGTTCCAAGGCGAAAAAAACAAAGAAAGATTCTAAAATTTATTACATACCAATACCAGCAATGCCATATCGTTATATACCCGGTGTTGGATTGGATTATCAACCGATGAAAATTAAACCAATACTTCAAGAAGCACCATTAGGTCCTGGCGGTATGGGTAGTCTAAATGAAATAGCGCATGTCAGTAGTAATGGTAATGTGAATCAGAATACCAATACCCTCAGCGGCAATGTAGCTTATGGAGGTGTGGGCAATGCGCTCAAGAATGAGTTTAATTTATCTGGCAGTAAGAAACTAGCGGGAATCCTGAGCGGCGAAAGTAAAATGAATCGCATGCATCGAGGCAATTATTATTTTAATGGACGGCCATTTAGACTGCAGGTGGCGCATGCGCAACCAAAGAATCAACTAACACCACTAAATTTTAAATCTAAATTGTATTTTAATAAGAATATTATTTATTAAATTATTGAAGCTAAAAGAATGTAAACAAGAAACTACAAAAACTATTTTGAATTACTCTTTATTTTACTTCCTTTATATTAGTTCGGTTCAATGTTTGTCCGCTTTTCATATAAATCTTGCAATCGATTTTTAAGTAACTTTTTTTGAGCTACAAACGTGAAACTTTACACATCGGTTAGAACACCGTGACAATGCAACAAAAGGAAAAAAATCCGATAGGGGGCGCACGGATCGAAATAATTAGATAAGACTTTGAAATTTTTCAAACCAGCTTTTAAGTATTTTCTCGACGAGCTAGAGACTTGAAATTTCAAACTTAATTCAGAGGTCGATGACAGCCGATGACGCGATACAAAAAGATTCGCCAGGGGGCGGACGGGATGCGATATTTAGAAAAATCGTACGAAACGGAGGGAATTTGGGATTGACTTTTATGTTAGTTCTCATTGAGCTACACGCGTAAAACTTAACAGATGGGATAAGAGGCCGAGAAAATTTAAGAAAAGGAGAAAAAATTCCGTTAGGTGGCGCATGGATCGAAATATTTAAATAAGAATTTGGAAATTTGGTGTTTTGAGATCGATTTTAAAGTAACTTCTCATTGAGCTACAAACATGAAACCTCAGAGACAGGTTAAGACACCGTGAAAAAGGAACAAAATGAGAAAAAAATTCCGTTAGGTGGCGCACGGATCGAACAAATTATATAATAATAATATAGAGGCTAAAAATTTAGAGCTTAATTCAGAGGTCGATGACTACCGATGACACAATACAAAAAGTTTCGCTAGGGGCGCATGGACTGAGATATTTAGAACAATCAAACGGAACGGAGAGAATTTTGGGATTGATTTTTATGTAAGTTCTCATTGAGCTAAAAGCGTAAAACTAAACACCGAGAAAATGTAAGAAAAGGAGAAAATAAAAATAAAATAAAAAAATTGTAAGCACTTCCTTTATATAAATGGACAAAAATCAGCGAAAAATGTATCCTTATATAAAGACATATTCTTGCTAAACTTTAATTTTTAAATTTTGACATAGAAATTTGCAAAAATATTCATGAGAAGTAAAAATATAAAAGGGGGAATGCAATCCAAGTAATGTGTGCTCCACTTTTGTATTTTTACTTCTCATAAATATTTTTGCAATTTGTATGTCAAAATTTAAAAATCAAAGTTTAGCAAGAATATGTCTTTATATAAGGATACATTTTTCGCTGATTTTTGTCCATTTATATAAAGGAAGTGTTTAAATTTTTCTATTTTATTTTTATTTCATTACTGTAATATTTTATTTCATCCAAATAGATAGATATATACGTATAAATGCTGCAAACACGACGAAAGTCGCTTTTGAAAGGCCGCTTAACACAGCACGGTTCAACCTACTGAAGAATTAAACAAGGGGTGCCAAAGGGTGGTGTCCTATCCCCGTTTTTGTTGAAATTCTATATATCGAAGCTTCTTTTGCCATCAGAAAGAGTAACCATTGTACCCTAAGCCGATAATGGCTACAGGTCCTGACCCAACCATTGACCAGCTATGTAATGAAATAAACGACTATCTCCCTAAACTCTACAGTTTCTTTGCTTCTAGAAACTTGACATTTTCACCGACCAAATTATCGGTGACCTTAACTACAACATACACAAAACACATGTCGACCATATTAGACATCCGCTACTGTCTTACATCCAAAAATACTGGATGTGACATTCGATTAGGAGCTACATTTTGACGAGCATGCATCCGAAAGTGTACCTAAAATCCAGAGCCGTAATAAAGTGCTCAAATCTCTTGCCGGCAGCACTTTGGGTAGATAAAGAGACGCCCATTACCACTGACAAAGCATTTGGCAGGCCACTTGCATTCAACGCGTCCCCGATATGTTCGCCGAGCCTAAAGGTTACGAATTGGAATAAACTACAGGCCTGTCAAAACACCGCTCCCAGAATTACTACTAGTTGTCTCCTTATGTTCCCAGAACACCAATAACACAATGGGGCGAGAGTACTCCCCATAAGGGAGGGAAATGAAATGCTCAACAAACAGTTTCTGCTGAATATCCTGAAGTCTGGGCATCCCCAATAGACATCTGATTGAAGAGGCCGCGCCTTCCAAGGACTCAAGAAGTCATCTTCCCAAGCATTTTGAGGAAATACGGCATCTAAGAACTCAGCCGTAGGAAGAATATGAGCACAAAAAAGTTCCTCTATGACAGAATTGACCGGCGAAACCCGTTCTTAAAGTCAAATACCCTTAACTCGTAGTAGAGGAAAGCAATTTACCCAGGGAGACGCGTGTCACTTTAGCTCAACTTCGATCTGGTCACTGTAACATGTTAAACTAACTCTTACCTATCCAGAAACAACCCCGATTTGTATATTATGAATGCCTGCTTGTAACGTGTCCCCACATGACACCAACCATCTTTTCAATCGCAATGTGAAGCCAACGCCTCTAAAGCCTCTATCTCTCTGGTCCACTCCTTTTAAAACTGCAAGTTTCCTCTTACTGCCGTTAGAGGATTTTGATGACAGTTTGTGAGCAGTCGCACAAATTGGATGGGGCGAAGCACTGCTAAAACAACAACAACCTACTGACTGTTAGATTGGATATATGCTTCAACCAGCCAGGATCTTCCGAAGTAACTTGGACGTGCTTTATCTATCTGGTTCAGGTGAAGGTCCCAAATTAGGAACCGATTCCAAAAAAGTAACCAGTTCTAAAAATTAAAAAGTTCTAAAAAATGTAAGAGGTTCTAGGAAAGTTAGCAGTTCCAGACAATTGTTATCAATGTTGATGGTCCTTTGCCGGATCATCTCGGGAAGGATTTGATATGACCACATGCAACCTTCTAGGCTATACCGCCTTCCCACCCCCTAGATCCATCAGGTGTTCGCCATGTGTAGCTGAGGTTGACAATTGTGTTGGAGACGCTATGTATTGCGCTGGCAACCTTTTGAGAGGGTTGTGCTACACAACCTCTTGGATCAATTTGGTATTTTAGTCGTCCTCTTACGACAGGCATACCTGACGCGGGTATATTTTAAGCCCCCAACCGGCTGAGACTGGAATCGCCCTCTGCCGTGGTTTGGCAAGCGCTTCGAGTGCATTACTGCCATGAAAAGCTTCTCAGTGAAAACTGCAAGGCAGTTGTAAATGCCATTCGGAGTCGGTGTAAAACATGTAGGAAAAAGAGTCGCGACGCAAATTAGAAGAGAAGTTCGGCTTAAATTTCCATGGAGGTAAATCGCACCAAGTGTGATTTTTTTTAAATAAAAGTCAAAAGTTTCGGGTAATTTTGTGTTCGATAAATGCTTATTTTTCCAGACTCTTATTGCAACAGTCGTAACTGGTATGTTTTGTGGTATTCAAGGCTTCTTCAGTAGTCATTGCGCATACTATCCATTTTCTTTTTTCTTCCATCTTTCCATCTTCTTTACGTGCCACCTCGTAAGCCATCTTGTTTCCATCGATTCCTTTATGACGCGGAACCCAGATAATAGCTCTTTCAATACTGTCGGTTAACGGAGCTAAAAATTGCTCCAATGTATGTGGTAATTTTGAGCTAGTTTGTAGCGCAGGTAAAAAGCACTTTTAATTCACTTTCATAGCCCAAAAGATGAGCTGTCAAATTTCATGTAAGTGGCGTGTGAGCTCAACTTAACTGCAGTTTAAACACCCACTTAAAAACTTTGCATTGTTTTCGTACATACATACATACGAAATTAAATTTCATTTATAGCATTTTTGTTCAGTACTTATTTTCTTGTTTAATAAAAAGCTCTACTTTCTAAGCAATTCCATTATTCCCTTCGAAACCGATTTTCAACCAAAAGAACTATTATCAAATAGATAACAACTTACAGATAGACTAGATAACTATATATAGTATAACTTTAGTCAACTTTGCCATTCCCTTTTTGCAAATAATTTCAAATATTTAATATCCAATTAAGTGAAAGTATAAGCTGTCGGTAAAATAGTTGCACCAGTTGGACACCTTTTTAAGTAAGCAGCCAAACGATGATAGCCGATTAGGGATCGTATAAAAAAATAGCGCAATTTATTGCTCAATCAATGAGCTTTGCCCTTCCCTGTAATTTACTAGATTAAAGAAAATAAAATAACAAAAATGGTGTGAGTACTAAGAACTTATGAAGTTCAATGTGTACACTTGCAGGACTTCTAGACAAGTAATAATGTAATTTAAGTTCACCCAGTGAATGAATTTGAAACACAACATAGGTCCTTCTGTGATGTGCCTCCAAACAAAACGAAATTATTCATGATGAGAATAAAACCACGCATTTGCGTGATAATGATAAACTGGCTTTCAGGTACAATCGACTTTTCTTCATTTACAAATATTGCTGTGAAGGAAAGCCAGCCCGGAGGTCGACCTGCAATAAGCTTCGATGATTGCAGCCAAAGAAGTAAAGGAAGAAAAGTTAAGAAACTTACAGAAAACATTGACAATAGTCTATTACTTTTAGCAGCTGAAATGCAAATGCGCTGGTCCGGGAAGAGAAGCTCAGCAGGAATAGAAGAAGAGCTTGCTTTCGCATCTCCAGAAAGGGGAAATGCTATTAAAAAGTTAAGAACAGCGAGCAATAAGATTTAGACTTTTTCGCCTGATGAGGCGTTAGCGATGATTTTGGATTTAGATTTATCCATAAACAAATATCGTTTGCTTAAGCAATATACCAAGCATATATGCCCTAATTTATTTCCCCCATATGAGCGTGTTTGGGCTGCAAAACAGTTGTGCTACCCTGAAAACATAACAGTGACGCAATCGTTCGCTGAAATAAATGTACAGTCGTTGATAGATCACACGATAATAAGGTGGTGTGCTTCATGTAATCATGTTTTGGATGCGAACCTAGACTCATGTACTGGCAATGAATTACAAATTTTATTTAAATGGAGATGCGATGGTGCAAATCAGAGCCCTTATAAGCAAAATTGATCAGATGAGCGTAATAGTAATGAAAACTTATTTAGCATATCCCTTGTTCCGATTCAAATGTATGTGAATAATTTTAAAGGAGAGATGTTGATACTGTACCAAAATCCTGCTCCGAACTCTTCTCGACATTGTCGTCCTATTAAAATAATGTTTGTTTAGGAAACACCAATACTGAGGTAAAATATATCAAGCAGCAAATAGCAGAACTCCGCCCAACAAAAGTGAACGTGCTGGTTGATGATGTCCAATGCCCTAGCATATATTGTTGACGAATATTAGCAACACTAAGGCATACTATCATCTATAAGCCGATACTAAGCAGTCACTTGTATCTACATAAACAAATCAATCATTATGTCTACACATATGTACGTACAAGAAGCGGAGAGATATGCACAAACACATGCATATATCTGGGATAGTCACAAAAGTATGCAATCATCGGTGGAAGTATCGCTCGCATATACACGCGCATATGAGAAGCTATAAACGTGCATCTGTAGTTTATAGCTGGTAAACAAGTATTAAATTCTAGAAGAAGAAACACCTAGAAGCATACGAACGACACAGCAGAGAGTATAAAAGGAGCAAAGCTGAGTAAGCAGAATTCAGTTTGATTTAAGCACGCTATCAGTTGCGAAGTGAAGTTTAATTGTGAAGTAGTATAATAAAGGCTATTTTGCATTATTGAATATTGGAGTTATTTATTCAACAGTTTTGCGATACGAACGTTAGCAGTAGATTTGGATTAAGCGGAATTCACTAAATTCGTTACAATATGTTCACCCAAAACTTATTTTATGCATGATTGATGGGAAGGTATGCACAGCCCTTTCCAATTATAATTCGTCCCAAGTATGTTATTTGTGTGGGGCAAAACCAACGGAAATGAACAATACTTCCATTTTTCACCATTGATCCTCAACTTTTAGAATTTGGCTTGCCACTGTTACACTCGTGGATAAAATTTATGGAATGTTTGTTGCATATAGTTTATAGGTTGGAAATTAAATCATGGCAAGTTCGGGCGATCAGAAAATAAATGCAAGGTACAGCGGAGAAAAACTATTATTCAGGAAAAATTTAGATCGGAAATGGGGTTATTAATAGATATGCCAAAGCAATCAATAGCGGCAATACCGCTAGTTTTTTTTAGAAATTCATAAAAGTCAGCAGAAACAACCGGAATAAATTTGGCGCTTTTGCAACGATTTTATGTGATACACGAATGCTTAGCGTCGGGATATTCCATTGATGCAGAGGCGTTTGATCATAATGCTTCTGAAACTATGGACCTATATTTAAAACTTTATCCATGGTATTATATGCCAGCTCCGGTACATAAAGTACTCTGTCATGGAAAGATTGTAATTGATCATTGCATACTTCCCATTGGCCAATTATCTGAAGAAGCCCAAGAATCGAGAAATAAGGACAATAAACGCTACAGATTGGAGTTCACACGAAAAAATTCTCGAACCCAAACAAACAACGAATTACTAAAAAGACTTCTAATTTCGTCTGATCCATACATTTCTAACTTAAGGAAATCTCTTAAAAAGAAGCATGGAGCCATTACTTCAGATATATTGAAATTGCTTAAAAACCCCATTATTAAATATTGAATTTGATGAGAATTAAACTGCTTCGCAAAAATTCTGTCTAATAAAAAACTCATTTCTTAGTTTATTTTGGGCAAACATTTCCAATGTGTGGTTCCTATGGGAAGTGGGCATGGCAGTGCGCGGATACGGAACGTTGATAAAGTTGTTAACAATTACAAACCGACAACACTTCAATAATAAAGCGGTAAAAGTCGGATAGCATGGGGCTAAAAGTTAAATGGGGTTACACTGTAATCAGTGGCAGATTTACGCGGGGTGGGGGTTCGAGTTCAAACCCCCCGTGGAGATGTTGACAGAAAGTACCAAAGTTAAAATGACGTTGTTACCGGTAAAACTTAAATAAATTAAAATATCATTTTTATAAAGAATATCAGCACTGACCGATTTTGGCTACGAACCAATTTTCATGTCGTAAAAAAGGTACGAAAAATACTTTAAATTTGCTTCAGCTTGTAAAATGGGCATCTCTAACTTGATAATTACAAAATTGAAGAAGATGGTGTAGATGTGAGGTATTTTTCATACCTTTTTTATGACATGAAAATTGGTTCGTAGCCAAAATCGGCCAGTAAAATATGGCTGTATATTCAAGCTTTAAACACATATATTCATTCAATGAAGCGAGTCCATTCAAACGTTCTTGACTGATTGAACTCCGCAAGTATGATTTTAACCTTTTGAGGGCAGTAAATGTGCGTTCAGGTGTTGCTGTCGAAACTGGTAGAACGGCTAATATGCGCAATATCTTATTTCCATGTTCGAAAGCATTTGGATTCACCATCTGAAAAAATAAGATAAATAAGAAATATAGCATACAAATTTTGTAGGTAATCATCAAAATTGTACCCACCTCAAGTGCATCAAACACGTTTTTGAAATTCTGACCACCGACTCGCCTTCTCCACATTTTGACTTCCATTGCAAACTCAGTTTTAGAACAACTCACAACACTTTCATAAAATTCATGCAGTTTATTGCATTTTTCACCGTTGTATTCATTTTTGGGGAACGAAACACCGAAAATTTCGAAAATTAGTTGGTGTTTCATATGACGGCTCTTGATATGAATATATATGGAATATAGAAAGCGATTCTATAATAATCTTCGACGCTCTCAGTATCAACGTTGCATCTATTTAATTGATGTTTACTGATGCCTGGTTTCTTGTGTAGCGCAACTCTCTCAAGTGGTTGCCTTTATATAGCTTATCCAACCCAATTGTCAACCTCACCTACCCGTGGCGAAAGCCTGTTTCATTCACAGCCTAGGCTCTGGCGACCCCGAACTCCTGATGGATCAAGGGGGTGGGAGGGCGGTATGGCCTAGAAGGTTTCATGTGGTCATAACGAGTCGTTTGCCGAGATGGTGAGGCTAGTATCTTAATGGTGCTTGTGACCGGACCGTACCGGATCTGCATCCGGCAAAGTACCATCAACATCGATAACACTCCCCAAGGCCTTCGGGGAGTGCCCTTATCGCTACAACAACAAAAGCAACATTTGGAATTGCACGCTAGAAATAGCAGCTTGAAACTGAGAAGCTTGTGCTGAAGTTTTGTTGTTTTTCCCTTCTGCTATCTCTTCAAAGGTTTCGAATATTGCTAGCTGAAGTTCAATGTAAGTGGATGCCGCTTCATGACATTGGCCCATCTAGTTGGGCAGATGCTTTGCAATTTTTGTATTCAACTTTCTTTTTATACCCAGCTGCACTTGTACATAGGGTATTACAACTTTGATTTGATAACGGTTGGTTGTACAGGTATAAAAGAATCGAGTTAGATATAGACTTCCATATATCAAAATCTTCATTATCGAAAAAAAAATTTGATTTAGTCATATCCGTCCGTCTGTCCGTTAACACGATAACTTGAGTAAATATTGAGATATCTTCACCAAATTTGGTAAACGAGCTTATCTGGACCCAGAATAGATTGGTATTGAGAATTAGCGAAACTGGATGATAACCACGCCTACTTTTGATATATATAACATTTTGGAAAACACAAAAAACCTGATTATTTAGTAAATAATACACCTAGGATGTTGAAATTTGAGGTGTGGACTGATATTGAGCCTCTTGATAAAACATTGAAAAAAATTTTTTAAATGGGCGTGGCACCGCCCACTTGTAATAAAATCAATTTTACAAATATTATTAATCATAAATCAAAAATCGATAAATCTATCTTAACAAAATTCGGCAGAGAGGTTGCCTTCACTATAAGGAAAGCTTTGAAGAAAAATTAACGAAATCGGTTAAGGACCACGCCCACTTTTATATAAAAGATTTTTAAAAGGGTCGTGGACGAATAAAATAAGCTATATCTTTGCAAAAAGAGTTTTATATCACTGGTATTTCATTTCCCAAATGGATTTATAACAATAAATAGGAAAACATCAAATTTTAAAAAATGGTCCTGGCACCGCCCCTTTTATGACTAAGCAATTTTCTATGTTTCGGAGCCATAACTCGAAGAGAGAAGTTCAGAATAGAAACATATGTATATGTATTATAGCGCAGCCTTGTAACACTATTAAGCACACAAAACAAGCAATCACAACTCGGACAGTTTTCCGATAACCAATCGATAAAAAACTGATAATTTATCGATAATAAATCGAAAAGGAATGGATATTACGCCCATAATTCGCCGTCGGATAACTCGTTGATAGCCTGTGTTATCGATAACAATCTATTGAAACTTCGATAAAAAATCGATAGCACACCGTCCGGTTTCAGTTTTCTTTATTTCCTTTGACACCAAGTATCAAAAAGCTTGAGAGTTTTTGTGAAAGACATTTCTATCCACATAAAATGTAGTGGTCCAGACCAAAACAAAACATTTGAATATGATTTTCATATGAAAAAGTTTAATTTTGGTGTAGACCTACATAAATGTGTTTCCTACAAGTTGAGTATACATACTCATATGTATGTATGTATATGTATGGATACCACTTACCCATTGGATATTGAATATATAAGACATGCATATTTTTTGACAGAATAATATTATTTTATTTTATACTGTATCCATAGTAGTGGATATTCTAGCCATAAATTTTCTTCAATGTAGCCTTTAGAAAATGTATTTACTGAAAAAAGAGGCGATTACATATGTGCTATTTCTAGAAACTTGATTTTAACTGTCAAATGTGATGGCATACATAACTACTGTTGACTTATTGTAGATTAGTGCAAGGGTAAATGTGGATTAGGTTAATTTTTGAATTTTGATCCAATGACCCGTTTATTCGAAAAAATCGTAATAATAGTTCGAATGGGAGATAACGAAGGGGAAACATGGAGAAAACGTGGGAGACGTTGGGAAAGAGGGAAACGTATAAGAATAGAGTAAGTGAAAGCCAGAAATATAGTAGAAAGAGGAGGGAGTAGAGAGAGCAGTGATGTGGGCTGGGAATAGAAAATTCATGAAATTCTTGCAAGTAAAACCAAGTTCAAATAGCACAACGTCTGCTGGTTATACTAGCATATTTACACTATGGAGAACTCATTTTGTATACAAAATATTATCAATTTATTTGTATTAGTGAATGGGTTTTGTGTTTTTCGAAGTCTTCAATATAATATGTACACTAGACTGGGTCGATTTATTAACCTATATCGCGCCATCGATTTTTCGATAGGATTTGGGCACAGGAAAAAAGTTTCACTACGCATACCAGGCAGGCTCGAAAATTATTTTTTTGACTTGTTTTCGACTTTGATTTTTAAGGTTTTTTCATTACCTACTAAAAAATTTTCATTTGATTGTAAAATTTTCATGTATACCCTGTCCGACCCAAAAATGTCCGCTAAAAACGTTGTAGATAACAGTTTTTTGAAAAAAAAATATATATTTTAGATTTTAGCGGAGATTTTTTAGGGGTCGTCAAAAAAACTTTAAAGATCAAAGACGAAAAAAGTAAAAAAAAATTAAATTTCACGGGCTCGGAAATTATTTTTTTGGGTATGCGTAGTGGAACTTTTTTTCCTGAGCCCAAATCCTATCGAAAAATCGATGGCGCGATATCGGGTAACTTTCGACCATACAAATCGACCCTACCCTAATGTAAACAACTGTATTTTTGATTTAGAGTATTTTGCTGCATTCTATATACTACGTATGTATTATATATATCTGGTATTGTTTTTGAAGCTACAATCTACCATTGGACGAATAAATTTTCTTCTTCCCTAACATATCTATATTGTATATTTGATTATTTTGCCATTACAACAACGTGTCTGGATTGATTTTTTAGTTACTGGTATGGCAACGGTTGTTGTTTGATATATGTACATTAGGGTGGATCAAATTTATTGTTGAAAAGGCACATCCAGTTTCTATGGGTCATACTACAATATTGCCCATGGGACCATAGGTCTGAAATGAATTTCGAGCCTCTCTAATTTTGGTAGAAAATATTGTTTTTTAGAAATTTTTATTATTATTTTAGTTAGAAAATATTTTGGGCTATTTAAAAATTGAATTTGCAATATGTAAAAGTAAAATATTCGTCGCTATAGGGCGCTTTCCTACTATTTTTCGCATTTATCGCTTATTTTTGGGAAATCGACGAATTTGTTGCAAAAATCGACGAATATTTTACTTTTCCATATTGCAAATTAAATTTTTAAATAGCCCAAAATATTTTTTAACAAAATTAGGGAGGCTCGAAATTCATTTCAGACCTATGGTCCCATGGACAATATTACTCAGTATGACCCATAAATTCAGAAACTGGATGTGCACTTGAAGTTTTTTGCCCATACAATTTGACCACCCTATGTACTTATATTATTGTTGTATAAAAGTCTATACGCATTTAACCTTAAGTATTGAACCAACAAACATTTCAACTTTAGTAGAAATTCAAGAACTTTGTTTGAATCACAAATCGACTAACAGCAACGAATAGTGAATACCTCTTAAAATTTTTTTTTGTGTGTCAATGTCGAGCTTTTTCTTTAGAATTTTTATTTATTCACGAATTTTTTGTTATATAAAAAATAAACGACAATGAATTACCGCCTAGAAAATCCGAAAGCATAAAGAAAAGGAACCTGTGATGGCACTCAAGGAAATTCCATTGGAATTTGTCGACGATGTGGTGCCTGAAGAAAATGCAACGGTTAAATTTCGTGTTGCCGGTTCACGTATTGTGGCACAAGTTTATTCAAATCGTATGACTATTGCCGATATCAAAGCGGATATATCAAGTAAATTTGAAGTGGACCCCAAATATGTGGTGCTAAAGCAAGATGAACGTGAAATACCGAATCGTTGTTTGCTTATACAAAACCGATTCAAATCAGTTTGGTATATTTGAATTCGATTTGGAATTATTAGATGAAGCAGAAATGAATTTGGACGAGGGTGTAGAGCGACCAAAATTGGATTTGAATATATATTATAAGTATGTATTTTATGGGTGTATAACATAAATCTGACATATATAATCCCGAAATATATAGTCCCCAAAAACAACCAAGTCTCAAAAAATCATATTTCAGACTTGGACCTAATGACGGCCAATCATAATCTAGACACGAACAAACATCAATCACGCGTAATCTTGGCAAGATAAAATCCGCACAAAGAAGCCTACATAAATCCCCACTAGTTTTCAAAGCTATTCTGTTATTACAGACAATTTTTCTGGGATGTGTCTTGTCGTGATTTGCTTTGTCAGGATTTTGTTATTCTATATTTTGGCTTGTCCGGATCATACCTTGTCGGATTTTGGTATATTGCCGGTATTGTCAGGTATCTGTACCTTTTCAAGTTCAAAACTAGAATACGTAAAATTATAACGAGAAAGCGTAAATTGAAATAAGAACGTGTAAATTCAAATCGAGAAATGTAAGTTAAAAATGGGAAAATGTAAATTTGTATTGGGAATATATAAGTTGGTAATGAGATATATAAGTTCATATTGGGAATGCGTAAATTCAAAACAAAAAAATTCAAAATAAGAAAAGGTAAATTCAAATCAATAATGAGTTAAATTTAATTGCGGTACTGTAAATTTCAAATGAGAGTTCTTCAAAATCTAGTTTTAAATTCAAAATTTTAGATAATGTTTAGTTAGAGTTTTCTCCGTCGGGAAAGCCGACTGACCGTTTGTGATATATAACAGGGAAAGTGGTAGACGAACTGAAAGAAAAAAAAAGGTTTTGCTTTTAAGTTTTTATTATCTTATGCTATACCGCATACAAAACTTATTGGTGCGTATTAGAATAAAGGTTAGATTAAATATGGGTCTGCACATGGCACGTCGCCTGGAACTTTGCAGTCAGCGATTATAGTTAACCACTTTCCTCACGGGAACGTGAGTCAAAATTACTCCTGTTAAAATGTTTGTGCCAATATATTTCATTTCCAATGTTCTAAAGAACACAGGTTTAATTTCACCTCCGAATCAACTTTGGTATTAATGCTTTAAATAAGACAGCATTTAAGCATACGGACCAAAACGAGAAACGGATGCCTCCACTTGTCGCAAGCAACGACTAGGTGTTATTTTTTTATTTTATTTTTTTTTAGATAAATGCATAATTCAGTAGACTATTTTGAATTTCGCTTTTCTCCTTTTGAATTTACTTTTACTCGTTTGAAATTACGCTTTCTCAATATAAATTTATACTATCGCATTTTGTTTTACATTTGCTCATTTTAAACTTACATTTGTATACTCAGCGTGCTTTGAGCACAGAGTATATTAACTTTGATTGGATAACGGTTGGTTGTACAGGTATAAAGGAATCGAGATAGATATAGACTTCTATATATCAAATCATCACTATCGAAAAAAAATTTGATTGAGCCATGTCCGTCCGTCAGTCCTTTAACACAATAACTTGAGTAAATATTGAGATATCTTCACCAAATTTGGTACACGAGCTTATCTGGACCCAGAATAGATCGGTGTTGAAAATGAGCGAAATAGGATGATAACCACGCCCACTTTTTATATATATAACATTTTGGAAAACACAAAAAACTTAATTATTTAATAAAAAATACATCTAGAATGTTGAAATTTGCCGTGTGGACTGATATTGAGACTCTTGATAAAATTTGAAAAAAAAATGTAAATGGGCGTGGCACCACCCATTTGTGATAAAATCAATTTTACAAATATTATTAATCATAAATCAAAAATCGTTAAACCTATCGTAACAAATTCGGCAGAGAGGTTGCCTTTACTATAAGGAATGCTTTGAAGGAAAATTAGCGAAATCGGTTAAGGACCAGGCCCACTTTATACTATAAAAGAGTTTTAAAAGGGTCGTTGACGAATAAAATTAGATATATCTTTGCAAAAAAGGTCATGGTATTTCATTTCCCAAGTGGATTTATAACAATAATAGGAAAAGCTTCAAAATTTAAAAAAATGGGCGTGGCGTTTTATGTATATTTCAATGTTTCGAGAGCCATAACTCGAAGAAAAATTTACATATAGTAATGAAATTGTGTACACATATTTTCCTTATAGCAGAAAATATTTCTAGTAAAAATGGACGGATCGGTTAAAGAACACGGCAACTTAGATATAAAACAAGTTTAAAAGGGTCGTAGACTAGAATAATAAGCTATAACTTAGCAAAAAAATAGTTTTGAATCAATAATATTTCACTTATCAAGATGAAATGGGGAGACACTTTTTCTTTAAACGGGCGGTGCCACGTGTTATGTAAAAAAGTAATTTATCTGAAATGAAATGTACAATAGAAGCTCACGCTGAGTATATAATGTTCGGTTACACCCGAACTTAGACAACTGTACTTGTTCAACTTGCAGTTATGCGCTCTCATTTCAATACACTTTCTTCTTGCAATGTTACACTTTCTCATTAAAAATCTTACATACTCTCATTTTGAACTTAAAAATGTGTAAAAATCGGGATTATGTGGTGCCTCCGTATTTCATGCGATATGTATCAGAGCTGGGTAGTAATAATTATTTCTAAATTAATCCATATTAAATTTACTATTAATTACAATTATTTCAATTGCAAATAATTTTTTCAATTCATTTACAAGGTACTCCCTTTTTGAATTTCTAACGAAAATCATCCTCTAATGGTAATCAACATACTATTTAAATACTTTTTCAAAATACCTTACTAGAATCTTATTACTTTCACTTGCGATATATAATTATATCTATACGAGCCGAACCCGTGCGCATCTTGCGCAACCAATATAAAAGTCTCTTATCAAATATCAACAAAAATCAGCTGTTTTATCAATCAATTAAATACAGCTTGCGCCGCCATCTAGCGTATAACAGGCAACTGCCAGCAATGCAGTGCAAGTATTCACAATAGTGCCATAGTACAAATAGATTTTGTGCGCGCTCACAATCGTTATTTTTACAAATTATCTTAACAAAATATAGCTAAATAAAGAATTACGACAAAATTGCCCAAGTTCGCTAAAAGCCCGATCTCCATCTTAAATTAATGAATGAATTTTGAAACAAAAAAATTAATTTACAATTTTGAATCTGATTACTAGCCAATAATTAATTTTATTTCATAACCAATTACTCCTCGCAGAGCAATTTCAAATCAGCAATTACTTGAAATTTTGTATAGTTTTTCAAATAAATTAAATCCTTGAAAAAATGTGTAAAGTATAAGAAAAAACCTTGAAATTCAATTATAAAACTCAATTGCTTGTAATGCAATCTTCAAAAATCAATTTATTGGAATGCAATGTAAAAAGGATTCGGTTTTCAAAATCATCATTATCAGATTGAAAAGATTAATAAAAGGCTTGAAAAATGTTTTAAGTAAACTCACCGCATGATTGATTTTAAATGCATATACTCATAATGCCGTACTAGACAGAAATACTTCAAAATTTAACATACAAATTTTAAAAGAAATCAATTATTTGAAAAAATTATGATTTATTCCATTAAAATTCAATTTCTGGTAATGCATTTAAAAGTAGAAATTAACTTCAAATAGTTTCCAGGAAGTCAAGAAGTGCTAAATCCTTTTATTATTACCTCATCAAATCAATTACTTTTTATAAGTACTAGTAATTCAGTTATAATTGTAATGCATCTACCCAGCTCTATATGTATGCACATTATTAGTATGGAGCTTCAATTAAAGTGACTTCATTTTTAATTTTAAAAATTTTATTAGTAAATATCACATGCCCGATTTTATAACGGTACATATCGAAGATGGGGGCATGAAAACAAAAACCATTGTTGTCGAGATTTTGAATAAAGCAATTATTAGCCATTTCTATGTGGCTATCGCGATAAAGCAACGGGTAGCGCTAAAATCTTATTTTTGATCAAAAATCGTTAACATATTCTTACTGGCTTCATTAGGTATCGAATATCTTGATGCATTCACTCAGACTGGTCCATATTTTGATAAGATCAAGTACCATCGCTATGTTAGCCGGGATACACAAACGTACGAGTATAAAGGAAAAGAAGTTGTAAGTATGAAGTACTAACGGGTTTTCCCATACAGAAACCTGCAGTCGGAAAGATTCTTTTTATTGTGTTAATAAATTCTTTAGTAGGTGTATTTTGTATTCCTTTGGGCAAAGATAGGTAGTTACTTCTCCTATAGTCTGTAATAGGCCAGTTGGTTATCGTCCAGACTTTTTTATAGCCTTTAATTATATCAATTCGGTGCCGTCTCTTAAACAGGTTCTAACAAAACGGACAAAAACAATAAATACTGTAAAGTGCAATAACCTCCGAACATATTTTAGGCCGAGCTTCTCTTCCAATTTGCGTCGTGCTCCTTTTAATTTTCCTACAAACTGGGGGAACGGGATCTACATGTTTTATGCCAACTCCGAACGGCATCTGCAAGGCAGTTGAGTTTTTACAAACACTTTTTCTAATTGAGAAACATTGTTTCTAAAATGTTGCTGTTGCATTGTCAGGGCGTGAACCCACACTACCACCACACCGGAGGGGTTAGCACAATCCCGAAGCAAAGGCCGACATCACCGCCATACAGAAAACACAACGGACGAGTGAAAACTGAAGGACAGTAAGATCTTTCAACGTCTACCCCAGTGGTCATAAGAATGGAAGCAGAATTCAGAGCCACGTGTTGGTTTTGTGGTTAAAAAAAGATTTCGCTGTTATTAATGTCGTATACGCTCATCACGATCCGAATCAAGGCATGATTTTTTAATAAAATATTTGTTTGTGCCTTGGTACTATTGTGAGAAACTAGAAAAAAACGGACTCTGACTTACTCCGTTCTGGCTTCATAACCATGGTTCTACAGTCGGGAAATTTTACCTTCATATAATAACATCTTCCAACGAGTTAAGGTTACAGGGGCAGTACTACGTTCCAGCATTAAATGATACACCAAGCTACATGATTGTACACTGAAAGAAATGGTGCTAGCAAAATCAACAAATCGGTTCTGTTGTTCTTGACTTAACGGTGAAATTGATCGAATTATGGTTAATTCGACCGAGTTCTTTGTCAAGCGAACAAATTAGTTTAGTCATTTCAACAGAAGAGAAATTGTCGCTCATAAGTTAACAAAATTCTGTAAAATTGACAGATTCCTAATCAATCTAACTGATTTTTTTGTTAACACAACTGATCTCACTGGTCATTTCAACAGCGATCAACAGTCAATACATGAGCAAATTTCAAAGATAATTTTACGCTCACTGCGCTCTCTAATTTGTACTTATGTATGCTGTGTACTATATGTATGCACATATTTACATATGTATATGGCCGCCGCCGTGGTGTGATGGTAGCGTGCTCCGCCTACCAAACCGAAGACCCTGGGTTCACACCCCGGACAAAGCAACATAAAAATTTTAGAAATAAGGTTTTTCAATTAGAAGAAAATTTTCCTAAGCGGGGTCGCCCCTCGGCACTGTTCGGCAAGCACTCCGAGTGTATTTCTGACATGAAAAGATCTCAGTGAAAACTGATCTGCCTTGCAAATGCCGCAACATAGGTACAACGCTGTCGCAACAACTTTTTTTGTTTGACCAGTCTTTTTCTTTCAGTGTATCGTTATCGAAAGACACGAAATCAAATTGATCGACGTCAGGCTACTGCATAGCAATTGTTTAAGTAACTTAGCTGTCAATATTTTTCTTTCGTTGTTTTTTAGCCATTGAGTGCGCTTGGAATTCTCAACTGGCTAGTGAAATATTCTAAATATAGTTTAAGTTTATTATCTCAAATCGGACTCTTATAGCAAAATGAGGAGGCTCAATACTTAGCCATACCTCAGCGCAGGCCGCGCCTCCAAGGAATATTGTAACGAATTTTGGGAAATTCCGCTTATTTGAAACCTTCTTCGAATCGCTAAATTGTCGAATAAATAACTCCAATATTCAGTAATGCAAAATGGTCTTTATTAGACGACTTTGAGAGTACTTCACAATAACACTTATACTTCACAACTAATTGCCTGTTTAAATCAACTGATTAGTTATGCCTTAACATGCGCTGCTTTTACACTCTCGTTTCCTCGTTCACGCCATTTCTCCTAATTTTTCGCGAAACTTCATGCTTGGTTACCAGCAATATACATGTATATTCGTAGTTTGTAACCATTTGCGTGTGTATATGTGAGTACTGCATCGGCTGATGATTACATGTGTTTGTGACTATCTCTCCGTTGCCTTGTATGTATGTATGTGTGTAAATGATGATTGATTTGTTTACGTACACAAGAGTCGCAGCTTGCTTTATTGTTGTTGTGGCCTGTATTTACAACAGCTTAGTAATGCTAATATTCGTCACAACATACATATATAAGGTGCAACAGTGTGGTTTTCACAACAAAATGAGAAGGCTTTTTCCCACAGAGCGTGCTCCCCCACATAAATACATTGCAGCTGTAACAGGTGATTAGCACCCTATGTTCTTCTAAATTTACAAATAAAATAATATACAGTCCACTAAAATAACAAATGATACAATTTTTAAAAACAACTACTCGCCCTCCGAACCACCAATGCTATTTATCTACTACTCGTGTCCCCAATTGATAGAGAAACAGCTATAGAAGTATCAGTACCTTGTAAAAATTCAAAATTAGCGAATTCTTGTCTCGAGCTTAGGAAAACACATCTCCTGCCTTAAGTATTATACGCCAGCAAACAGCCCTGCAAGTCCCGTTATACTCTTCTTCGCAAAAGTCAGTGTCGATAGCGAAAAATAACTTTACCACAATGTTAGCCTCACTCATCTATAATTCTGTGATGCGGTGACAGCGCTACGCTAAGTGTCTGTCCTGCACACTGTTTAATTTTGGTCCTCAGCCCTTTTTAAGTAGAGGAAAGCTGAAAGGAATCAGACGATATTTGTATTTCCCACACTTTGGGGAATGGCTGTTTTGGGCAACTTACGCTTCACTGATCAATTTAGCAAGTTCACGCCCACTTATGAAAGCATATACCGTTGGAAGTATCATTGGTACTTAAATCCTTAGTACCGATATGCGCTTGACTAATGGTCGAAACTGCGTTTACAGTAAGAGAAGTCTGCACCGCAAATCTTGTGCGAGCGAACCCCTTCCCGTTATTCTACATAAACTCTAGACTTTCGATATATGTTTTGCTTGGTGAGTTAACTTTTTGTGTTTCAACCGATTGGGAGCAATGGTAATTTAGCAGTTCGCGACGTTGTGTCCGTACACCAATTCATCGCTAACCCATTTCACAAGCTTACTTTGGCATTAGCCACCTGTTCACAAGCGACTTTATTGTTGCACACCAGCTTCTCTCTTACCTGTATCCTGCGAGCGGTAACGCTTATCTTATAATTTCAAATACTGTGTGTGTGTATCTGGCTCAATACTACCACTTCTCGCATCAGGATTGGCTGGGTGCTACCACAGCCTTTCACGAAAGCCACTTTAAAGGTATTTTGAAGCCTAAGGCAACCGCAGTACAAGTGGCTTATTTCGGCGAAGTCGCAACCATCCCCGTCTGCCTCCCTTTCATAAATTTAAAAGGAGTGTATATACTTAAGTCCTCTTTTTCATATAAATACGGGTTTGTCACCAGCTGATTTGAGTGCATCTATGGAAGCACAGCTTTTGTAGTTTGGTCAATTCAGTGGCAGGAAAGACACCACTTGGGGCATGCGGAAAATCACTCTCCTTTTTAGCCAGAAGCGAGTGAAATTTTTATACCACAACTCGCATCATCTAATCTATGATTTATATAACTAGTCGTAGTCCAGCACATTATTTTGTAGCTCCTGCTGCCAAAATGGAAAGTGTTTCAGGCAGAATTCTTTCCGTTATCGCCTAAAGTATCGAAGGCTGAAGGCCGAAGCATAGGTATTACCTCGCCCTTATCCCTTAGGATGGCCTTCTTCTTTAATATAGCGGATAACTGGGTAATAGGTTGTGATTCTAGGATGTGGACACATCAAACACTTCTCGTACCTTTCGGGCGGTTTGAGTAGGTGCAAATACTAGAACGTGTCGGACTCATTTTTGAAAAACCTCTAGGAGTGTGCTTCTATTGAACAAAATAAACAAACTAAATTAACTAGGACAAAAGCCTCTAGACTAAAATTGCAGTCATGAAATGGAATACATACTGTAATGAAAAATCCTGGTTATTATACACTTTCTGATAACGTTCGTATCGCTGAACTGATGAATAAATCACTCTAATATTCAGTATTGCAAACTGGTCTCTATTTAGATTACTTTGGGAGTAGTACAATTATACTTCAATATCACGTACTTCACAATGGCGTGTGTTAATCAAACTGATTAGTCGTTCCTCAGCTTGCGCCGCTGTTATACTCTCTGTTGCCTCGTCCGCATATTTCTACTAACGTCTAAACGTTTCGCCACTCTTGTATCTCCTTCTTGGTAATTGAGCTATATGCGTGTGTATGTGTGAGTATCAACTTCGGCTGATGAGATATCTCTTCGTTGCCTTGTACATAAGTGTCGCTAACTTTAATGTGTACATGTTCATAAGAGTGACTGCTTCATGTTTGTGTCGTTGCGTGATTATTTACTAACAGCCTAGTGATGTCAAAATTCGCCACAATACTAAGTTTGGTCTGATTACCGTAAATCGTGAGTACTTAAAAGAGAAGAGATAGATGCAGCAATAAGTATACGAGGTGAGTAGATTTAGCCATGTCCGTCGGAATACAAACCAGTCGCTCAAGTTTTGGGACATCTTGATGAAATTTGACGAGCGGGTTTATTTTGGTGTCCGATGATTCATTTGTCGAAAGCGAAGCGATCGGACCTCTATGGCATATATCCGCCACACAACAGATTGTTTATGATATTTTCTTTAATTTTAACAGCTACCATTCCATCTGTAGGCAGGCATTCTCATTTCGCAGACTAGAACAAGTGGCGTTATCCAAGTCCAAATAAGTCCTCTGCTGTAGTTTTCGAAGTAAGGCCCATATGAATGTGACATTTTATGTCTTTCCTAGGATACTGCCCATGAACAATCCACTCAATGTTGGCAAGATGGTAATAATGTACTCTACGTCTCTGCTGCCACCGATTATACCATAACACCCGGTAAATATCAAACTTATGCCCAAAAAATGCGACGTGAAAATAAATTAGCCAAAATAATATTGATCCAACGTAATCTACGTCGTTACATTTTATGGCGTAACATACAGCAAGCAGCAGCAAATTACCGGTAAGAACAATGACGAAGACTAAATGAATTAATGTTAATACGCCTTTTCTAGTCGCTTGGTGGCCAATCGGAAGGCTGAAGAGGAACGTTTACAGGCGGAAGCTGAAAAGCGTATCAAACGCGTTGAATTGGCTAAACAATTTCCACGTACCAAAGATGACTTTGAAATGTTGTACGGTGAGGTACAAAAATGGAAGATAGCCGAATTGAAACGTATAGCGCGCTTATATGAAGGTCCAGCACGCATTGCTGAGGTCAATGTGTTGCTCGACAAGGAGATACAATTGCGTAATGGCATTGAAAAGCAGCGTGTTATTGTCAAACAAGCAATGGAGGATTTTCGCAATGAAAAATTGTTGACCAAATTAGGTGAACCAATTAAGTGGATTGGTTATAAAGGTGAGGAGCCATTACTTATCAGACACTTTAGATATTTTTTGTTGTTGTTTCTTTTGTTTTTGCTGGCTTATGCGGGAATGAGCTGCCTTTAATCCAGTAGAGTTCTGCGTTGGGTTTGATGGCCACGACTTCAAAAGTATTTAAGATGAAGCACAAAATGGGACCTAGTCTTCTTTCGAAGATAACCACGAGAGACGTACTGAAGATTTGATGTGTAAAGTATGCGTACTTTTCATAGAGAAGCTTCCGCAGTCCTGTAAAAGGATGAATCGCGCAACGCAAGAAGGCTATGGGATCTCGCGACTTACTGCCGTACTGTTGTGATGAATGATTTGTGGTACGCATGTGTGTACGCCGATAAGTAATGTCGTTCATTGCTTTGTTGAGCATTTTGCCAATATCTGCGTTCGGTGGAGGCTCCTCGACTAATCGACATACCGAAGAAGTTTCGTAGGAATCTATTTCACTTTCGGCGATTGCCGACCTGAGAAGAACACCATTCACCGCCATTTATGAAAGCCGCTTTGCACGATGAACTGTTTTTAGCCCTCCAAGTATCCGAGTCCCGATGGCATAATTCCTGCACAACCACAGATATCTTTGGGGACTACTTTTATAGAGCTGACTCTCATTTACGCCAACTTTCTCAGATTGGGCTATGTCTCCAAGTCTCAGAATATGTTCAAAGTTATAGTCTTTATCCCAAATGTGGAACAAATCCCTCACTACTCCCAACAATCAATCAGCGTGAAAAAGCCGAATTGAAGGTCACGTAAGGACTGGGAGCCTTTCCAACTGTTGAAGAAGCATTCAACAATGCCCTACCACCAGCCATTGAAAAGGACCTACAAGCACTCAGAGCCGAGTCGACTCTGGTAGAGTTCACCAGCAAACTTTTGGGGGCATGGGTCATGGCTATGAATGACCTGCTTCAGGACCTTGTGGTTGCGTCTGCCAAGTAGTGGCTACAGCTGATAACCTAACAAACCTTGTCAGGAGGAATACACTGAATACACTGAGTGACGTTTTACAAAGACACCTCGGTCCCTTAAGTATTTTATCAGGAGCTCGGTGTGAGTCAAAAGTTGTGGTCGCCCTATAAGTGAAAAGTAATCTCTTGAATGGATGAAAAGGCGAAAAATCCCTGGCAACTATCACGCTGATCTCTTTGCCCGACCAGACATTTACGAACTGAACGTGGCTGCCAGTAGAGACTTTGGAATTCCGTTGACCATTTGCATATGCTTTTGCATAGGTGGACCACCTCTTGCTAGGTGTCAGGAATCTTTCTGGCCAGTTTTCTGATGGGACTTAATATCGCGGTCGAAGAGGTAGGAGCATTCAGTCTCTTTATTTCCAGCTATCTCGGTCGGGATGAATCGGAGTCTCCAGAAGAAATATCCAAGATCGATGCATACCTTATCCGTAACTTTGCCAAGCAGCGATGCACTATATCGGTAGCAAGTATCACTATTATGGGAATGAGATGATTTTATGGAACTGGGTTTTAACTGGCCACCCAACCTACTTAACTAAAGAAAGTACGTCGGGAGCTGGTAAATAGCATGACAACAGGACCGGGTAATCTCAGACGGCATGAATTTAAGCATACTCTGCCTAAATCACAAGGCAATCGCGCTTAATATGCTTCCTTGATATCGTATTTAAGGTTCCATCAAAAGTACTATGCGAAAGACTGAAGCCCACCGTCGGCGAGCTAATTAGATCTATCAGATTTTCACCATACGCCACTGGAGAATACCCATGAGAAAAGCACGGCTGACTGGAATATCGCTTTATCTCGGCTGTTAGTTCGAAAGAACGTCTGATCTTCAACCGTTTTCTGAAATAGGAGGTTAATTGGGGCTTTTCCTAAATTTTGCTGACATAGTGTATTTTCGAGGTATCAATAAGCCACTACGCCTGAGTTTAAGTTTCAACCGAGGCTTATACGTCTAGGCCAAGTGCCATTCTGTAACATCGATTCGACCCGTTTGGCATTCAAGAAAACGAAACCCTACTTTCCAACATCTGCCTTCGACTGAAGATTCAGCAATTTTTCCCACATACACACGGCAAAATTCGCTAGATTTCTATATATTAGTACCTTCTAATTGCAATTTTTTTTGTTTATCTCAATAGATAATGTAATTCACTTGGATTTGTTACGTACACAACGAGCTCGATTCCTTACCGAAATTTATAAAGACATGCAAAAGAAGATGAGCAGAAAGGAACGTGTGGAACTTTTAACGAAGGTCAAGCAAGTTTTGTTAGATGAACGTGATTTCCCGGATTTTGCTGAGGTCAGTAAATGCATTATTTTTTGGAAAAAGTAAGTCCATGCAACATAAGCATAACTGGGATTGGGAAGAATAACTACCTACCAGAGTTACTTTCAAAATTGCCTGCAGAACTCCCTCTACATGAGCATGACTTAATATGGCACTATCAAAGAATTTGGCCCATATATATATTTTTTTGAAAAAAATTTTAATAGGATTTCCAAATCTAACTCTGGAATAGGGTCGTTTATGAAGCTAGCTCGTTATCGCAATGACTGCCAAGATAGTGCGACCTTCCAGTCGGCAGGCAATACATTAATCATACGCAAATTTCCATTTCATGAGCTCAAGACCCATTAATAATAAATTGTTATCATTAAATTATTGTTTCATCATTATAGAAGGATTTTACAGGGCTGGATTAACAACTAGGCAGAATAGGCAGTTGCCTGGGGCCCCCGATTTTAGGGGCCCCCAAAAAATTAAAAGGACTTCTAAAATTTTCTTACCAACATGAAATTCTAGACAGTGAAAGAAAAATATAATCAGAACTGAAAATAAATGTTACTCAAATAAATAAAACTCAATTCACCGCATTTAAAAGGCGACGACCGACGAACTAGATAAGGTTCCTAAAAAGGACATTTCCGACTCATTTGACAAATTGTATGAGCGTGCAAAGAAGTGTATCGAAGTGAAAGGAATAATAAAAAGACTAATAAAAGAGAATTATAACTTTTCTCTAAGTAATGGAGACCTCCACCAATCTATAAATAACTTAGTTCGTTTTTATTCTAGAGATTTGGAAGAATTTTTCATTAAAATGAAACAATTCCAAAGTTACGTCAACTCCAGATACACTGATGCACAAAAAACTTATAGCCATTTGTTTAAGATTCTAATGGAAGATCAATTAGCCGATGTATTTCCTGACACAGAAATAGCGCCTCGAATTTTTTTAACATTAATGATCACAAATTGTTCTGCCGAACGATCCAAATCTACATGGCAGAATTAATATAGAGACAAAATGTCTCAATTGTGTTGTTAGTGTAGAAATGAGAAAAACTGAATTAAGCATGAAAACAAATACCAGCAGGATGGCCTAGTGGTTAAAGGCTACTGCAGTTTCAACATGTGATTCACGGTTCGAATCCCGGTGAAACCTTTGATAACATTACAAAATTGCCTGATGATAATTACGTTGGCGGTTTTCGAAATGGGTCCATCGCAATATGCCAGTAAATGTTTCTTTCTTTTCAGTTTCTCTTAGAAAAACATAATAATTGAAATTCGATTATTATAAGCCGGTGTTAAGCTCATGAATTCTTAAATATAAGTATAAACTGAACACACCATTAAACAAACATACAGATCCTTCTCGCAATTAAAAAGAATCAAAGCTGCTGAAAGAGCTACAACGCGACAAGGGCGACTCGAGATGTTAGGGGTACTTTGCATTGAGTCAGATTTATTGAACAAAATCGATATTAATGATATAATTGATGAATTTTCCGAAAACAAATGTAGAAAACGACATGTTTAAAATGTAGATAGTAATTTTATTGATATTATTACATTGTGACAATAAAATTTTTATGAAAGATATAAGTTTGTATTTTTTAATCGGAAAAAGAAGGGAACGGACGTGAAAAAGGGCCCGCCAAAATTGATGGTTGCCTGGGGCCCCGTTGAAGGTTAATGCGGCCCTGGATTTTTAAAATGACAAATTAAAAGGTTTTAGTTATAGTGCATACCAATCGAAATCAGCCACGATCTCTTAGAAGACTGAATTCGCCACCGAAACTGAGGACTTCTTATTTCAAATCGCAACAGTCTACCCTTAGGCCATGCTGAGTAAATCTGATTTATTATTTTTATTTATATTCCACACACAAATTGCAAGTGAAAGAAACGGAATTTGTTGTAATGAAAGTCCTCGGGTTCGGTTTTTGAATTAGCAAAAGTTAAGACGAATTTATATCCGCGTTTCTTCTTCTTATTAAATAAAGTACTCTCCGAAGGCTTTGGGAAGTGTTATCGATGTTGAAGGTCATATGCCGGATATAGATCCAATATTAGCCCGGCCATCTCGCGAACAATTTAATATGACCACGTTGAACCTTCTAAGACATTTCTATATTAGCCTACTTCGTGATTCGTTTTCGGGAATACTTCAGGATTGCATCGAAATGAATCGAATTTCAGGACTACTTCAGAAATGCTTTCGAGATTGTTTTGGAGTTCATTGATTACTTATACGCAAAATATGGTCGTGCGAGTGTATGCCCTACTATTGGAATCCAGGTGTTATAGCTCGGAAATAAATAAATGCCCCAAATTTTTTAAACAAATGCGCGAAAAAAAATTGACATGCATAACCTCTCCTTCGATTTTAAGACCGCGTTCGACAGTACGAAAAGGATGCCGCTATGTCTGAATTTGTTTTCCCGCAAAGCTTATACGGCTATATAAAACCACGTTGAGCAACACCATCAGCGCAGTCTTAATTGGGAAGGTCCTCTCCAAGCCGTTCGAAACTAAACGACAGAATGATCACCTTTCGTGCAATTTCTTTACTACTAGCTGCAGAACTTAACCACTCTAGAACAATATTCTATACGAGCTTGCAATTACTGGAGTATGCTACTATCATTGACATCGTCGTAGACACGCGCCGATTGGCTTACTGCAAATTTGCGGAAAAGATGGGTTGGATGGTGAATGATGGCAAAACGACGTACCTGCTGTGATCAGGCAAGGGGTCAGCGCATGGAGCGTACATGATATATGTCTGTCAAAGGACCATCAACACCGAAAACACTCCTCAAACCATTCGGGGGTGTCTTTATCGCTACGCTGGGTAGGTCATGTTATACGAATGAAAGATGATGCTACGGCCAAAACAGTATTCTTGCCGTAACTCGCCTACGGAAGCAGAGGAAGAGGGCGAGCCCCACTCTGCTGGAACGACCAGGTGGAAAAGAATTTAATTTCCCTTAGTGTTACCAATTGGCGGCTGGTGCACCTTTTTGGACGGCCATAACCGTTACAACGGTTAAGCGTCAATTACGTATTAAGTTTCGGGATCATTACTGGTCAGTTGGGCAATTCGGGTTCATTTCGGGACTATTTCGCAATTGTTTTGAAAATCGTTTCACTATTAGTTGAAAACTGTTTCAAAAAAATTTCGGGATCTTTGCAGAACTGCTTTCCGTACCGTTCTGGGGACTTTTTATGAATCATTTCAAGACTCTTAAGGGATGAGATTATATCGGCGTAATATTTCGGATCATTTTACGACTATTGAGACTTTTTTCAGGTTAATATCTTCAATATTTCAGCATCATTGGAATAACAATTATTATTAACTGGCTTGAGATCATGAAATCTTAAATCTATAAAAATTGAATATTCTTTTGAAACAGTAATAAAACTATGTTTTTTCATCAACAGATTTTCGATTTAGTCCAACGTGAAATAAATTTGCTCCTGCACACCAAATATTGTGACGTTGAAGTCTTGCATAAGCGGCAGAAAATTCTCTGGATGGAACTTATAAAATTCTCCAAGGATAAGCCGAAAGATTGTAGGAATAAAGAAGAGACAAAAGCTTAGAGTAACAAGTAAGGAAGGCTAGGTTGGGGTGTAACCGAACATTACATACTCAGCTGAGAGCTTTGGAGACAAAATAAGGGAAAATCACCATGTAGGAAAATGAACCTAGGGCAACCCTGGAATGTGTTTGTATGACATGGGTATCAAATGAAAGGTGTTAATGAGTTTTTTAAAAGGGAGTGATCCTGAGTTTCTTTTCGAGAAATCGCCATAAAGGTGGATCAGGGTTGACTCTAGAATGTGTTTGTACGATATGGGTATCAAATTAATGGAATTAATGAGGGTTTAAAAGGGAGTGGCCCTTAGTTGTATGTGTGAAGGCGTTTTCGAGATATCGACCAAAATGTGGACCAGGGTGACCCAGGACATCATCTGTCGGGTTTCGCTAATTTATTTATATATGTAATACCACGAACAGTATTGCTGCCATGATTCCAAGGGCTTTTGATTTCGCCCTGCAGAACTTTTTAATTTTCTTCTACTTAATATGGGAGGTGTCACACCCATTTTAAAAAGTTTTTTCCAAAACTATATTTTGCGTCAAAAAACCAGTTCAGTAACCATGTTTCATCCCTTTTTCGTATTTGTTATAGAATTATGACATTTTTTATTTTTTTAGAGATTTTTGATATCGAAATGTGGGCGTGGTATTAGTCGGATTTCGCCCGTTTTTAATACCAAGATAAAGTGAGTTCAGATAAGTGCGTGAACTAAGCTTAGTAAAGATATATCGATTTTTGGTCAAGTTATCGTGTTAGCGGGCGAGCGGAAGAACAGACGGTCAGCTGTGTATAAAAACTGGGCGTGGCTTCAACCGATTTCGCCCATTTTCACAGAAAACAGTTATCGTTATAGAAGCTATGCCCTTACCAAATTTCACAATGAATGGTCAATTTTTGTTCGACTTATGGTATTAAAAGTATTCTAGACGAATTAAATGAAAAAGGGCGGAGCTACGCCTATTTTAAAATTTTCTTTTGTATTTGTATTTTGTTGCACCATATCATTACTGGAGTTGAATGTTGACATAATTTACGTACATATATACTGTAAAGATATTCAATTTTTTGTTAAAATTTGACTTAAAATTTTTTTTTAAAGTGGGCGTGTTCGTCATCCGATTTCGCTAATTTTTATTTAGCACACATAACGTAATAGGAGTAAAATTCCTGCCAAATTTCATCATGAAATCTTCAACGACTGCCAAATTACAGCTCGCAAAACTTTAAATTAACCTTCTTTCAAAAGTGGGCGGTGCCATGCCCATTTTTCAAAATTTTACTAATTTTCTATTCTGCTCATAAGGTCAACCCACCTACCAAGTTTCATTGCATTATCCGTCTTTGGTAATAAATTATTGCACTTTTTCGGTTTTTCGAAGTTTTCGATATCGAAAAAGTGAGCGTGGTTATAGTCCGATTTCGTTCATTTTAAATAGCGATCTGAGATGAGTGCCTAGGAACTTACATACCAAATTTCATTAAGATACCTCAAAATTTACTCAAGTTATCGTGTTTACGGACAGACGGACGAACGGACGGACATGGCTAAATGAATTTCTTTTTTCGCCCAGATCATTTTGATATATACCTATCTCGATGAGTTTATGCCATTACCATTATGCGAATAAAATTAATATACTCTGTGAGCTCTGCTCAGCTGAGTATAAAAAGTAGAAAAAATTTTAAAATTGAAGGAACAGTACATTTAGTTTTATCCAGAAGTGCAGTTGGGTATATTGATAATGCATTGTCTTTCTATTCTCGCTTAATTTTTGGCTTATGAATCAAGTTCCTTGCTTTTTGGTCTAAGTCACTCAAATACCATAGTTAGAAATGTATTTCAATTATTTTATGACATCGGTGTGTACCGATTTACCTTTTTCAGATGGTGACAAGCGAATGTGCGAAGTATGCAAGGAGGTTAAGCCATACTCCCAGTTTGCATTGCGTACGCGCCAAAACAATGTGGACACTTGCAAGCGTTGCTATTACTTAAAGGTATTAAAAAACCCACACACATTCAAACTTGTATTTAATGCATACAGTATTGTGCAAAGTAGTAGAAGGCACCACATTATAAACAAGTAAGGAAGTCTGAGTTCGGCTGAAACTGAACATTACATACCCCGCTGTACACTTGAAATGCTGTTGTTGTTTTGTGTGCTTAATAGTGTTACAAGGCTGCGCTATAATACATATGTATACATATGGTTCTATTCTGAACTAATTGTTCTTCGAGTTATGGCTCCCGAAACATAGAAAATTGCTTAGACATTAAAGGGGCGGTGCCCCGCCCATTTTTTTAAATTTTAAGTTTTTCCTATTTATTGTTATAAATCCACTTGGGAAATGAAATACCATTGATATAAAGCGCTTTTTGCAAAGATATAGCTTATTTTATTCGTCCACGGCCCTTTTAAAAATCTTTTATATAAAAGTGGGCGTGGTCCTTAACCGATTTCGTTAATTTTTCTTCAAAGTATTCCTTGTAAAGGGAACTTCTCCGCCGAATTTTGTTACGATAGGTTTAGGATTTTTGATTTATGATTAACAATATTTGTAAAATTGATTTTATTACAAGTGGGCGGTGCCACGCCCATTTTAAAATTTGTTTTCAAATTTTTATCAAGAGTCTCAATATCAGTCCACACGTCAAATTTCAACTTTCTAGGTGTATTATTTACTAAATAATCAGGGTTTTTTGTGTTTTCCAAAATGTTATACATATAAAAAGTGGGCGTGTTTTCATCCGATTTCTCTCATTTTCAATACCAATCTATTCTGGGTCCAGATAAGCTCGTGTACCAAATTTGGTGGATATCTCAATACTTACTCAAGTTATCGTGTTAACGGACAGACGGACGGACGGACGGACAAGTACAGCTGGGTATAAAAACTTAAATACACGCCAAACGCTGTCTGGGCCGAGTTCTGGTTTATCTGCCTATTTGAAAAACATTTTAACTAGCCCTTACAGCTCAGTCTTTCTCACCTCTCTACCCTATCGTGTCCTCTCTCCTCTATCACATCCTCTTCCACTACCTCTTCCACTCTCCTTTTTGGTACTTTTTCTAATTCCTCTTAGGTCTCACATCGTACTCATATCCCTTTAGCTCGTCCTATTACTTTTCTTTCCCTAAACTCCATCTACCTGAAGTAAAGAGCAACATAAATATGAACATTTCGAAAAGGCCAGTAACTGGTCTACTTCCCAGAAAAATTGTATTCTATATACTAACCTTGGCTGGAGGTTGTTTTCTTCTTCTTCTTGTAGTGATAAAGACACTTCACGAATGCCTTTGTAAGTGTTATCGATGTTGATGGTCGTTCTTTCGGATATAGTTCCGGAACGTTCCGGTAACAAGCATCATTAAGATACTAGGGCGACCATCTCGTGAACGATATAATATGACCACGTTGAACTTTCTAGGTCATCCAGCTAACCCCTACCCAACTTCTAGTTCCATGAGGACGTTGGCTTATCGCATTTTGTGTAACCTACATAAGTTCAAACGAATTTCAAAAAGTTGCATAGTAGAGTCTTCCGAGCTTTTTAGGTACCGTAAGCACAGTCACAAAAAAAGATGATGGATCTGGTAGTGCGACACTTGTATTTCCATGCATATTGATGTCCAATATTTCAACGAATATTGACCTAACTGGTCGTGATATAACTCTACCCTTAAAATCGCAAAAAAACGAGCGTTTTTTGGGATTAGGGCCAAATTGGGATCCGCTAGGTCAGACTGATAGCGGTTTCGGATCCACCGATTCAAAATACATATGAATACATGTGTCGCATTGCCAGATCCGCCAAATATTTCTATGTGGCTAGAAAATGTTTCGCTTTTCCTTATATTAGGTGGTTTATAAAAAAATTATACAGCTCAAATTGGAAAAAATGCAGACCTCGCCTAAAGTTTTATTTACATTAGGATGGGTCAAGTTTTTGACTTCGAAAACAAATATCTATATTTTTGAGCCAAACTTCGAAAAGCTTTGAAATTATAATTTTGTGCTTATGGCTCCTCAAAAGAAATGGTTTGGGATTCAATACCTATTTATGTATAATTTTCGTAGCACGTTGTTGTCCCCGATAGACTCCGAATATAATCATCACATGAGGTATCTGTGTCAAAAAAGCTGCCAATAAAAATTTAGCACCAACATTATCTTGACTATAAATATGCCCATTTATTTAAATAATTCTTTTTGGAAGAAATGTTTGGGACGTTCTATGTCTTTTGTTCGCAATATTTTCGAAATTAGCCTCCAAAACATAGGCCTTGAATTGCAGCCTTTATAATATTTATTTTTATTTCTTAATTTTGAATGGTATAAAATTTTGTTTCCCTTCAGGTTTATGACGTAGGTAGAAAATATTGAGAAATATATGGTTTTATTTTTCGAAAATCGGACTTCGGTCCCACATAGTACCTGTTATATAAGCTTGCAAAGACAAAATTTACTTTTAAAATGCGAACTAACTAATATGAGGCTAACTTCGAAAAAAGAAGAAATAGTTTTTTTAGCAATTTAAAAGAAATGAGTTTGGCCCAATACACCGAAAAAATTTATTTTGCACTATAGTGTTAGGAGCGACACAACTACATCTCCGTAAGCAATGTGATGAGATCAAGCACCTACCCGCCCACCCGTTTGATCCAGATAAGCATAAGGACCCTAATGATAATCCACACAAAATCGGAAAACCCCTTTGCTGGGTCGTGCCCGGTGTACCCCAAAATACACTATCCAACCCTTGCAGAAGAGGAAAGTAGACTACCAAGGAGGACATTGTAACAGGTTAAAGTCTTACTTGACCAGAATTAATCCCGACATACGTAATGTATGCCCTGCATACTATGTGTCCCTAGATGACGCCAACCATCGTTTAAATTGTAATGTGGAACCAATAGCAGCATCCCTATGGTCCAACCTGTTGAAATTGCTAGTTTTCTTAAACTCCCGTTAAGGACTTTGATGCCAATTTGTGAGTGACCGCACCAACTGAGTGTGGCGAAGCACTTTTAACACAACAGCGACACAGCTATCAGTTACGAGGAAGGTTCTAGTATTTTCAAGACCGCAAAGTTACTCTACAACATTAATCATCGTTCTTTATGGAGTTTTTCAGTTCGGTCGACGAACAAGTTTCTTGTTACACTATGTACTAGGGTGGGTCAAATTTATTGTTGAAAAGGCACATCCTGTTTCTGAATCTATGGGTCATACTGAGTAATATTGTCCATGGGACAATAGGTCTGAAATGAATTTCGAGCCTCCCTAATTTTGTTAGAAAATGTTATATCCCAATCCGAATAGCGGCTCTCACAAATAAAAAACATGAAAATAAATGTCAAATTCGGATTCGGTTGGGATATAAAATTTTCTAACAAAATTAGGGAGGCTCGAAATTCATTTCAGACCTATGATCCCATGGACAATATTACTCAGTATGACCCATAGATTCAGAAACTGGATGTGCACTGGATGTTTTTTCCCCCATTTTTCCCCATACAATTTGACCCGCCCTACTATGCACACATTCAGACTATGTAAGATCCTTACGGGCAGGACATTTCAATCTATTGCCCCTATAATAGGACGGAATTAACATAATTTATTCCACAACACTGCACACATGTTACATGAAATTAAAACTTGAACCACCAAATCAGTTGTATTATCTAATTTTTTACATATTTACCTTTTATGTAGATTGCCTCAACGGATAATAAAACATACGCAGCCATATTACGCTCGATACAACGCGATGAACGTAAGCGCCGCTGCAATGCCTCATTCGCTTTTGTATTACAAATGGATGATATACGTTATCTGATCGACCAAATTTGGCATAGTCATTCAATTCTTAGCAAGAATGCGGTATTAAGCAATTTACGGTAATTATATGAATGAATGGTGTTGCAGTAAGTAATCAAAACGAAAGATTTGACAGCAGTGACACATGCGCACGCGTAAACTATTTTATGTTTCTTGTTGCACATTAAGCATATTGATTGATTGCCTTTTTTAAAACTACATATTACTGCTATCTTTTCTACTCCTTCTTAACAGCTTGCCACGTTGGCTAAAAGGTGAAGATTGGTCACCATGGAATTGTATTTGCCTTACTGAGTCAGAGGCACGCGATCATTATAGATTGAATAATCCAACTAAAGTCTATGACCAAAAGTTGGTGTTGGAGGTTAGCAATAGGCACATGTTGGGACGTGCTGCATTCCATAAAATGACCGAAGTTGCTACAGAATTTGTTGAGACCGGACAATGGTTTGATGTTGGTTTGAGTAAGCAACGTACTGTCAATCCGCCAAATGAATATGAACGTTCAGCATCAAAAACGCCTGCTCAAATGCTCAAAGAAAATAAAAAATGCGATTGAATGAATGTGGTTAAAAAAAAATATTTTTTATTCTAACACAATCAGCATAATGTTTTGTTTTAAAAATTAGAATTTTGTTATTTAAATTTCTAAATAAATGTTTACATTTAATAGTTGGTTTTTCATTAAGTTTTTGTTCTTTAGCTCGAGAATGCATGCAATCGCTTAAAATTTGCATTTCAAGGGCTTTTGGATTTTTAAAAATAATAATGATAACAAGCGCAACAAAGAATTCATTTCTCATTAAAATGAAAAACCAAAAAGTAGCTAATTATGATTCTCGCAGTTTAACTAGTACTGTGTGGTTATGTGAATTTATTATAATTTAAACAATAAGTGTTCGGCTTTGAAAAACACTTACATAACTGGTAAAATTAATAAAAACTAGTCTTGACTACTAATTATCGCTTTAAATTTCGCTTCCAAATACTGCACTCTCTTCAACAGCTTATCGCTTGTATTGAACTCGTTATAGGGCACTGCTATAACTTTGTACCCACTTTTTTCTAATAGTTCAAAGCAAAGACTTGTAATACCGCTCGCGGAACGATGGGTGCCGTGGCAGACATCATGGAAATCGACAATCATTAGCGCAATCCTTGAATGAGAAAGAAAATAAATGTGAGAAATATTGAAATACACTCGCATTATTATTTAAACGACCGGTAATCATTTTAGAACTACTCCTGGATCTATATTCTCTTACTAATTTGGCTGAAGATAATTAACTCGAGTTGATTGCATACACTAACTATACAATTCAAATGGAAATTTTGAGTTTGTGTTTTTGCCACTCAGCATTTAGGTGATTAAATTTTGAATTCCCCTACATATCAATACGATTTGATTACTCTTTCTGAATAAATAATGAGTTATCATACAATTGAACAAAAGAAATAATCAAATGTGACTACTCTTGATGATCGAAACCCGAAAATCATTTTTCGATCACTTTTTGGGATCATTTTTGAAGTCCTTTGATGATTAAATTTTAATATTTCATAAAAATCAACAAAAAGAATAATCAAATATGCTTACCTTTCGATGAACAAAAACTGAATATAGTTTTTCAATCACATTTTGGAATCATATTTGAATCAAATGTGTTTACTTTAGATGATTAAAAATTTATAATCATTATTCATCTAGCTTTCTGAATCTTTTATGAATATATTTGTTGACTGAATAATGAATTTTATACTTGTTGAAATTTTACTTTTCATTAAAAATATTATTTTTTTCACATACACATATTTTTTCAACATGAAACTAAGCAAAAATATATAAAAATTTTATTATTTCTGCAAAAGATATTCTTCAAGACAAAATTAATGTAATGATGCTCGTGCCCGAAGATTTCGCCAACCATTTCTCCACCTTCGGCTCCCCAGAAAATACATAATGATTGGACAATACAAAGGTTGTGAGCTATTTGAACCCCAGGTAAGTGAAACTATCTTGACATAACTGGATACGGCTTCAACATCCCGTATCGTATCCGTATTTTAAGATGCAGACGATAATGCTGATGTTGGATGTTGTAGTCGCAGGTGTATTCGGTGAAATTTCTTTGCGAGTTACCTATGGTTCGTAGTAGTAGTATCTTAATATGAATGAGATATGAAGAATAAATGCATGATAATCGCATTCAAAAATCTCAACCAAAACGATTGACATACATATGTTCACGAATGTGATCAGAAAATGACTGTGAAAAGCAGTCAAATATTACTCAAAAACTATTAAAGCTCAATTTTACAATGATATCTGTATAGACCTGTATGTGTGTGTGCGTGCACTCATGACAGTGGTCGACGTTTGATGAAGACCAGCGAGTAGTTGTTAGTTACCTAGTTAGTTGAATATATGAATTACAGGTGTATGGTTATGAACCCATTGGCTACGAGCCCATAATATTTGTGCAACATTCAACTACAATTAAAGATACTTTATTAACGTATTTGTGTGACTCATTATTGTGTACGCATAGTATAACAGGTGAGTTATTACAGTGGCGACGAGGATGGGATCGAATGATCGAAAATAAAAATTAGATTTTCACAATTGGAAGTGGCGGCAGTTTCGGCCATTTTCTTTTGTGGATTCTGCTCAGACGAATATGTACTCGCTGAATTTGCAGTATTGAGAAAATGTTTCGTTACAGAGATTTCGCTAGAGCTGAGACACATTAAATTGTGCTATTGATAAATAGATACGATAACCGAATGAAACAAATCGAAGGTAGAGTAAATAAACCTGAATTAGCACATTCAATTGTGCATATCAGAAATAATCAAAGCAGATCTAATTACCTGATTTCAGACTGCAAGTGACGAATTAAATTTTGTCTAGAGCAGACACGAATCGGAGGTGACGAATTGAATTTTGTCAGAGGTGCAGGCGTTAAAGACACTGCAGTGGTTACAAACCAACCGAGTGGGAGGCAACCCATAGGTAGAAAATTTGCACATTTAATTGGGCATATAAAAGTCTAACTTAATTATTTGATTTCAGATATATTTAAAGCAGTACATTTAATTGTACAAAATGACAGAAAATTCGCCCGTTTCTGTGCGATAATATTGATAGAGCGCTGATACGATCAGAATGGGAAAAGTGGCATAGGTCCTTCTCTTTATATCTTCAGGCAGAAGATATAAATGATGAAATAAAGAAAAAGAACAAATTGTTACATTTGGGCGGTCCACAGCTACAGGAAGTGGCATTTAATATTCCGGGTGCTTTGGTTGAATCCGATGGGAAGACAAATGTTTTCAAAGTACTGGTAGATAAGCTGGACGAATATTTTTCACCAAAGCGTAACTCGACTTTTGAGAGGCACCTGTTCCACAATCTGTCCCCTAGCGAGGGCAAGAATTTTAATAAATACTTGTTGCGTCTTAGAAATCAAGTGTCTAAGTGCGAGTTTGGGAAAACGGCGTCGGAAATTGTCGAAATTTGCGTGAAAGACAAAATTATGGACTCTTGGGCCCCTGTTGACCTTAAAAGGAAACTGCTCGAAAAGGAACAGAGTCTGAATGAAATAATTGAGTCCTGTCAAATTTACGAGCAAATCAGTAAACAATCGGGGTCCATGTTCACAAAATCAAGCGAAGAAAAAGCCAACAGGATTTCAGCCAAAACATCCGGAGGGAGACATGATGTGGACGAGTGTATGAGATGCGGTCAAAAACGTCACGGGAATAAGGACTTAAAATGTCCAGCGAGATTCCTAAAATGCAACAAATGTGGTCTGGTGGGACATTTCGCAAGAAAATGCAAGACCAAAAAGCGCAAACTCAACAGCAGTGGACATAGTTCACCCAAAAAGCGGTCATCAGGGCGTTTAAGGTGCGTAATGTGGAGGACGAAAGCGAACCGGAAGAAGAAGTTCGAGAGCTGAATTGCTTCAAGATTACAAATGACGCGTCTGATGATGAAAACCTGAGATGTGACATTGGGGGTTGTGACATACCAATGATTATTGACTCGGGTACGCGATTCAACTTGGTTAGTGAAAATGATTTTAAATTGTTAAAGAACAATGCAGCAGTTCTATGGAATGAACGAAAAGACTCGTCCACTCATTTCAAAGCTTATGCGTCGAATCAAACACTTAATGTCCTGCGAGTATTTGAAGCACCGATAGGAATACGTAATGTAGAAAGAATTGCTACCTTCTACGTGATCGAAAATGGATGTCAGTCACTATTAGGGCGCGACACGGCAACGAAGCTAGGAGTACTGAGGCTGGGAACAAACGTAAATCGGGTAGATAGAGTAGAACCTTTCCCAAAAATGCTGGGGGTGAAAATTAAATTATCAATAAATCCAGATGTTAAGCCGGTACAACAGGCAATGCGACGAGTCCCTGTGGCTTTGGAGAAGAGGGTCGAAGATAAAATAGACCAAATGCTTGCACTGGATATAATTGAGCCGGTGTCGGGACCCACGTCGTTGATTTCACCAATAGTGATTGTCGTCAAAGAAGGGGGCGAAATGAGACTGTGCATCGATATGCGCAGGGCAAATCAAGCCGTATTACGCGAGAATTATCCACTCCCCACATTTGAGGTATTTATGCCAAACTAGAGGAGCCAAGTTCTTTTCAAGAATTGACCTGAAATGGGCATACCACCAGTTAGAGTTGGACGAGTCCAGCCGCCACATCACTACGTTTATCTCACACAAGGGCGTCTTTCAGTACAAGAGGCTGATGTTTGGAATAAACTCAGCTCCTGAAATATTTCAACGCGTGATAGAAAAGCTTTTATGCTCGTGCAAAAACGCACTAAATTACATAGATGATATCATCATATTCGGAAGAACAGAGCAAGAACACGATGAAGCTGTCAAAAAAGTGGTAGACATATTCAAAAACAACAATCTCCTACTGAATGAAGCGAAATGTGTGTGGAAGGTAAGACAACTCAAGTTTCTTGGCCATTTGCTATCCGATGAGGGCATCGCACCAGATCCTAGTAAAGTCCAGACGATCAGGGATTTTCGGGCTCCACAATCAAAGGAAGAGCTGAGAAGCTTCTTAGGGTTGGTAACGTACGTAGGCAAATTCATCCCCGATCTCGCTAGCACGACTGAATCGTTAAGGTGTTTACTGAAGCTAAATTGCAGGTTCACTTGGGATGAACCCCAAAAAGATGCGTTCAACAAACTAAAACTCGCTCTCTCTGAGATACCTAAGTTGGCATATTTTGACCCTAACAAAAAAACGCGGGTCATAGCGGACGCTAGTCCAGTTGCGCTAGGCGCGGTATTGTTGCAAACCGATCTCGCTGGCGAGGCCCAAGTCATATCATTCGCAAGTAAAAGTCTTTCAGACACAGAGAAGCGATACTCTCAAACGGAAAAAGAGAGTCTGGCACTGGTTTGGGCAGTCGAGAGGTATTACTATTACCTGATGGGGTTAGAATTCGAGCTAGTCACTGACCATAAGCCACTAGAGACAATCTTCAAGCCGACGTCGAAACCACCGGCTAGGATAGAAAGGTGGCTCCTTAGGTTACAGCCTTTCAAATTTAAGGTCACATATCGGCCAGGCAAAGAGAATATTGCGGACTCCGTGTCAAGGCTCTGCAAAGTCGTGAATGCAAACACCTTTGACAACGACCACAACAATAACATTTTTCACATTGTCGAGAGCTCCATACCTTCAGCTATGGGAATATGCGAGGTTGCGAAGGAAAGTACCAAGGATCAGGAATTGGTAGACGCTGTATCATACGTGAAAAATGACTTGTGGGAGACGAACAAAACTAGCACATTTTATCCATTCCGGTACGAATTGTCGGCGGTAGGCGACATCTTACTTCGAGGCACTCGAATCGTTATACCAAAAACTTTAAGAGAGAAAACGCTACAGCTGGCCCATGAAGGACATCCGGGGGAATCAGCCATGAAGCGGAGATTACGGTCCAAAGTGTGGTGGCCATTAATAGACAGAGATGCGGAATCATTTGTGAAAAGATGCGTAAATTGCTTACTAGTTTGTCAGCCAAATAAACCAGCACCAATGCAAAGGCACTCGTTTCCGAATGGACCATGGCAATGCGTGGCCACTGATCTTCTCGGTCCACTCCCAAATGACGAATACGTATTGGTATTGATCGACTATTATTCCCGATATCAAGAAGTCAAGTTCACTAAAAGAATTACATCTGAAGTCATAATTTCCATTTTGCGAGAAATTTTTAGTCGGTTGGGGATACCAAATTCATTAAGAGCGGACAACGGCCGGCAGTTTGTGAGTGCGGAGTTTAAGAGTTTCTGTCAAACCCACAACATGGAACTAATCACAACCCCTCCATACTGGCCGCAGGCTAATGGAGAGGTCGAGAATATGAACCGCTCGTTAGTAAAACGTTTAATAATAGCACACAACAACAAAAGAGACTACAAGAAGGAAATTCAGGACTTTACGCTTATGTACAATGTTACCCCTCACGGTACAACTGGGACATCACCATCTGAACTTATGTTCAGTCGCGTTATCAGAGATAAGATCCCGGGGATACAAGACTTGACAGGCGATATGCTGGATTCAGCGGCCAGAGATTTAGACATGATCAACAAGTGGAAGGGGAAAGAGAAGGCAGATACGAAGCGCGGAGCGAAAGAACCTGATATTGAAGTGGGAGATAAAGTGGTTTTACGAAATGTTATATTCCCACACAAACCACACCAACGTTCGATCCAACGGAGTATGTAGTAAATGAAGTAAATGGAAACGAAGTGACGATAGCGGCGAATGGGAAGTCGTTGAGAAGAAACATAAGCCATGTCAAAAGACTGCCGGTTACCAAAAACGCTAATCCTTCTGTATCAGGAGAACACCAAAACGCCGCAGAATTAGCTACACCGTCTGCTACCACGACAACAGTACCAACGAAGGTCGCAAGTGACATGGTTCTACAAAGCGAGGCGTCGTCAGCAACACCTACCGCATAAGGCTGTAACAGTATCATCATCAACAATTCCCACTACCTCAAATTCACAGCTGGAAAGGAGACTCAAAAATAAGGGAGAGATGTATAGACCTGTATGTGTGTGTGCGTGCACTCATGACAGTGGATGACGTTTGATGAAGACCAGCGAGTAGTTGTTAGTTACCTAGTTAGTTGAATATATGAATTACAGGTGTATGGTTGTGAACCCATTGGCTACGAGCCCATAATATTTGTGCAACATTCAACTACAATTAAAGATACTTTATTAACGTATTTGTGTGACTCATTATTGTGTACGCATAGTATAACAGGTG
>JARSSU010022668.1:0-46234 GCA_029619165.1 Eurosta solidaginis
TCGCGCTTCTGTTCACTCCTTTTCTGCTTTAATAATCATATGCAAGGCGAATTCAGTGCCAGGTGTTGTCATACCAATAGCTGATTGCTCCTTCTTGATTATTTTCCATACAACACCTTGTATTACAACATGTCAGTTAATCGAAATCAATGAAAATTTTCCTTTAGCTTGACATTCTTTTGCATTGCGAATGTTCTTTTGCATTGCAAACGTGTGGTTCAATTCGCTTCGCCACCACCTGTTGTGTATTCCCACTTGTTCATATGCAAGTCATGTATCTTTTTGTTTTCTCCTTGGTGGATTGGTACGTCTACCGTAGATTAAAAAATACTGCACCCGTCATTGCCAACTCTTCGGCCTTTGCGTTAATTTCCATCACTTTCTGACCGGGAACACGGTATAAAAGTAAGGTCCGACTTGAACCAAGTATCTCTATGAAGAAGTGCTGTTTGAGTTATTGCCCAAACCTCCGTCTGACTATGTATAGATATATATGTACATATATTGAATCAATGATCTAGCAACCTGCATCTTCATATTCTAGATTAATAATAACAAGTAAGGAAGGCTAAGTTCGGGTGTAACCGAACATTACATACTCAGTTGAGACCTATGGAGGCAAAGTAACGGAAAATCACCATGTAGGAAAATTAACCTAGGGTAACCCTGGAATGTGTTTGCATGATATGTGCATCAAATGGATGGTATTAAAGAGTATTTTAAGAGGGCCATGGTTCTATAGGTGGACGCCATTTAGGGATATCGCCATAAAGGTGGACCAGGGCTGACTCTAGAATTTGTTTGTACGATATGGGTATCAAATGAAAGGTGTTAATGAGTATTTTAGAAGGGAGTGGGCCTTAGTTCTATAGGTGGACGCCTTTTCGAGATATCGCCATAAAGGTGGACCAATGCGTTTGTACAATATGGGTATCAAACGAAAGGTGTTAATGAGTATTTTAAAAGGGAGTGGACCTTAGTTCTATAGATGGACGCCTTTTCGAGATATCGCCATAAAGGTGGACCAGGGGTGACTCTAGAATGCGTTGGTACAATATGGGTATCAAACGAAAGGTTGTAATGAGGATTTTAAAAGGGAGTGGGCCTTAGTTCTATAGGTGGACGCCTTTTCGAGATATCGCCATAAAGGTGGACCAGGGGTGACTCTAGAATGAGATTGTACGATATGGGTATCAAATGAAAGGTGTTAATGAGTATTTTAGAAGGGAGTGGGCCTTAGTTCTATAGGTGGACGCCTTTTCGAGATATCGTCATAAAGGTGGACCAATGCGTTTGTACAATATGGGTATCAAACGAAAGGTGTTAATAGTATTTTAAAAGGGAGTGGACCTTAGTTCTATAGATGGATGCCTTTTCGAGATATCGCCATAAAGGTGGACCAGGGGTGACTCTAGAATGCGTTGGTACAATATGGGTATCAAACGAAAGGTGTAATGAGTATTTTAAAAGGGAGTGGGCCTTAGTTCTATAGGTGGACGCCTTTTCGAGATATCGCCATAAAGGTGGACCAGGGGTGACTCTATAATGTGCTTGTACGATATGGGTATCAAATTAAAGGTATTAATGAGGGTTTTAAAATGGAGTGGTGGTAGTTGTATATGTGAAGGCGTTTTCGAGATATCGACCAAAATGTGGACCAGGGTGACCCAGACCATCATCTGTCGGGTACGTTTAATTCATTTATATATGTAATACCACGAACAGTATTCCTGCCAAGATTCCAAGGGCTTTTGATCTCGCCCTGCAGAACTTTTTCATTTTCTTTTACTTAATATGGTAGGTGTCACACCCATTTTACAAAGTTTTTTTCTAAAGTTATATTTTGCGTCAATAGACCAATCCAATTACCAGGTTTTATCCCTTTTTTCGTATTTGGTATAAAATTATGGCATTTTTTTCATTTTTCGTAATTTTCGATATCGAAAAAGTGGGCGTGGTCATGATCGGATTTCGGCCCATTTTTTATACCAATACAAAGTGAGTTCAGATAATGACGTGAACTGAGTTTAGTAAAGATATATCGGTTTTTGCTCAAGTTATCGTGTTAGCGGCCGAGCGGAAGGACAGACGGTCGACCGTGTATAAAAACTGGGCGTGGCTTCAACCGATTTCGCCCTTTTTCACAGAAAATCGTTATCGTCCTAGAATCTTAGCCCTACTAAATTTCACAAGGATTGGTAAATTTTTGTTCAACTATGGCATTAAAAGTATCCTAAACCAATTAAATGAAAAAGGGCGGAGCTGCGCCCATTTTGAAAATTTCTTTTATTTTTGTATTTTGTTGCTCCATATCATTACTGGAGTTGAATGTTGACATAATTTACTTATATACTGTAAAGTTATTAACTTTTTTTTAAATTTGACTTTAAAAAAAATTTTTTTTTAAGTGGGCGTGGTCGTTCGCCGATTTTGCTAATTTTTACTAAGCATACATATAGAAATAGCAGTAGCGAGCTCTGCTCAACTGAGTGTAAAATTATAATTGGACATTGTGGCAACGCACTGCCCTGAAGTGGCCCAATGAAAGCAGAATAATCCTGTTAATACACAGTATAAGCCAGACTCGATAGTTTCCGTTAGTTTGGAAACAGAGGTATGCACATGTGTCGTATATTCTGCCATTTCAGCACTCTTGCGTGAATCGACCAACTTTAGAATATCGAGGAATGTAAACATTACGTAATTGCGGGATTTCAATTTCGTGATGACGGGACTGGATGCCCTAATATTCACATACCCACTTGCTCTTTAAAGATGACGTTTAAGACAATGAGCACACAAACAAATTTGGTTACACATTTTTCAGATTTTCTGGCTCCTTCTCTTTGCTGTCGTTGTATGCGGAATAGCCTTGTACCGGATTGCATTATTTCTAAACGAATCCGAGGATTTACGAAAACTAGCTTAAATTGAATGTCGCTCTCAATCATGGAATAATTCCATTTTTTTCCAAAGTTATATAAGAGGTTTCATGTCCCTTGCAAGGACTTCAGACCAAAAGCACTAGGACTACAAAATCACTCGTACCAACGACAATCCCCACAGCTTTTGTTGTTTTAGGAATCTATTAACCTTAGTTGAAATCTTTCACAAGCGACAAGGAATGTTATCTCCAAATTATACTGAAAGGAAGCATTCCGAAAATCCTAAAATTAAGGATAGAGCAAGAGGTGTATCAGTCTCCTTTTTCTGTCGCAAGTAGGATAGTGCTCAAGAACATCGCACCATCGAACTCTTCTAAACTCATGTCACCAATTTGCTTACGAAAGAAGATACTGGGAAAGGTGTCGATGTCTAGGTCCTATACTCAAGTTGGTAGATCACTCCATTTTCCTCCCAGCCAAGGTCGGGGCTTTTACGGATGATGAGGAGTTGTAGCTATCCAGTACATAGACGACTGCTTATGTCCAAAGCACTCCCTTAGCCTACAGAAAGTGTTTTTGTGGCTAAAACAGGAACAAAACCACTTAGAGGATGACTCATTCCCTCTAACCAAAAAATTGGAGTTATCAAGGTTTTATTTTATACCTTCTATAACCCAATTATCAAGCTCTCTTACCCGTGGCGAGCCCTGTTTCTTTAGCAGGTGAGGCTCTGGCGACCCCAAGCTCCTCATGGTGGGCGGCGGTATGACCTGGAAGGTGTTTAAGCGTGTGAGTATGTATCCAGTGCGATCGGAATATATTTGTTTGGCCTCTGGAAGCTTCATATCTGTGAATCTTAATAACCTTTTAGAATAGACGTTCCTTAGCGCGAGTGTATTCTTAGCACACAAACCCGCGAAGGGTTATTCTTAGTTTATGTGATGTGCGCAGCGGTTTTTTACTATCCAAAGCAACTACTGTGGTTTAAGGATAACTTCCTTTAAGAGGAGTCTAACTTATTACCGCTAGCACCATTTTTTTATGGGCAGGTATGAGAATGCTAACAAAAACACAAACATGCCAAACAATATATGCATTTTAAGCTTAGTATCAAAGAATGCAACAAGGGAATACGCATACCCTTTCGCTTTTACTCTTTGCATGTGTGCAAAGTTAGTAGACGTATTTGCCAAAAGGAGGTATACTGACAGAAATATCTGTATATAGAGAAGAAAAATAAATTGCCATTGAGGAGGAAAGAAAGCATTAATAGCAATAAACTTTTACTTGCAAAAAAGCCGAAAAGAACGAATAAACAATAGAGAAAACAGAACACAAAAGGGCGCTTACCAGACACAAAATGATGTCGAAACCTTTAGCTTTCGCATTGTCTTTCAATGCCCAGGGTCAAAGGCATGCAAAGTGAATTTAACTAAGCGATAGAATTATGAAGACAATAAAGCTGCATTGCAACAGCGATATCAAGCGATGGTTGAAGATGCCTTAATTAGACTTCGTTACAGGGCCGGACAAAGATTTATTTAACATAAGATTAAATGTTTTTTCACGTGCAAACATTTCATAAAGTACCTCATTAACATATCATATCATACATATCATTCGCATCATACATATCATATCATATCATATCATATCGTATCTCAAAAGCGTCATAAAGTAATTTCTATTGTGAACTTTGTGTAACTTTTGTGAAATAATTAGATGGTCAGATCATATAAACAAACAAAGTCAGAAAAACTATAGCTAGGAATGGATAATAGAGGAAGGTAAAATTTAAGGAAAAAGGCATGAGCTCGATGTGGAAACATAACCATAGGTATACGTTAAGGAAACTAATGTCTAGGTTCGCCCCGTGGTGGATGTTAAACCACAACACAAGAGGAAACTTTACCAGAAGAAAAACCTTTGGGCTTTTTGAGTACAGCTTCGCCATTTTAAAGCAGTAACAACCGAAAACGGTGACTTATTGTTTTATTATCGGCTTTCATATCGGTTTGTTATCGGCTTACTGCTGTGTCATTGGCTAAATTTATTTTTACTCCGCTAAGAAATCCTTAAATTTTCGAAACTGAATCATTACCTTTTGATAACAAGACGATAACTTTTATATTACAAATCGATATCACTTCTATAACAGATCAATAATTTTTTCAAAGCAAATCCAATACTTTTTGATAAATAATCGGCACGTTTTCGTTAATAAATCGATAACTTCTCGATATTTATTCCATTTTGATAACAAATCGATACCTTTCCGATAACAAAAAACAAATCGATAACACGCTTATAACGAAATGGTAACACTCCGATAGTAAATCAAAAAGTTTCGATAGCAAATCGATAACTTTTTGACGGCATATCGGCAACTTTTTCATAAATAGCCGACACATATTTTAAGTAAGTGTTTTATAAATCAGTCTGAATTGTTATTTCACTATGTCATGATGCTGTGATACGATATTTTACGATAGGAATTAATTCAGAACCAGTTCGGAATTAGTTTTGGGAAAACTCTGGAACTATGTAGGTATCATATCTTAACTTGTTTGTGATCATTCTGGAATAATTTCATAGTTATTTTGAGCATAATTTCTGGGTGAATTCCGTACCACTTCCTCATCACCTCAGGAATCATTTCCGAACAATTTTGGAATTATTTCGGACCCATTTATGGGCAAGATTGTTTTCGTTATCTGTTTGAAATCATTTTGGGACTACGTTAGGTTAAGATGGCGTCCGTGGCCATTACTTACACTTTCACTCGCAGACATTTCTGTGGTCATAAGCAATAATCCTCTAAGTCCCATGTGCAAGGATGGGACCTATGCGATTATTGCTTGTGGGCACAGATTTTTGTCTATTATGTATGCATTCAGTGAGTGCCGGGTGGCAGCACATTCCTACAACCAGATTACTTCCAAATGGTCCCAAACGAAACACTTGCTTTTTCTAATGAACCTAAGTAGGAGTGAAAGATATACTTTCCCAACACCTGCCAGACTGTCGAAAAACCGTGCGCCCATATATCTGAGTTTATCTTGTTTGTAGTCCTGGACGTAGGCAGAGGAAGAGATGAATCGACTACTCTTTCCTCCTCATCCTGACAGCTTCTGCATATGGACATTGTCGGTGTGCGCCACAGTTGGTGCAGTAACAATTACCTATGATGGCATCCGTAAGTATTCTCAAAGCAGATTTGTTTAGCCTGAGAAGGAAGCTAGTTGGTTTCCTATCCAAACATGGCTATCACGGTTGATCCACAGCAAGTCCGTTGCTTTATTATCATATTCGTAGATTTTTTTCAAGAGAAAACCCACTTTATCACGTTAAATTATAATACCTTTAAAACGGCCTGACTATCAACAAAAATTGATGAATTTAAGTCTGTAGCCGTAATATCATAGAGCAGTCTGGCTACACCCTTTACGGCATCAACTCCGTAGGCTATTTCGAGATATATTTCAGCAATAACGCTCTCTCACCAAATATTTAAAAGCCCTAGATTTCGACTTATACACAGTTGAAGCATTTAAAAGTACTGTATTTTAAACAGAAAGATTAGATTTGCAGTTACAGTTTTTAGTAATGGGCTGCTACATCTTCAAAAACTTTTCGACATAGTCTCTTTCTATACAATAACTAGCTTTACCAGGTGCACATTTTAACGCCCGAGATCGAATGGATGTTGCGTTATTTTTTCTGTTTTGTTTGTTGATAATTTAATTTATTGTTCTGTAAATGGAATTAAATTTTGTACGCATATTTGGTGAAATTGTCTGTTAAAACATTTTATTCTTGTATCTTATTGTATCTTATTTTATATTATTGTATTGCTTTTACCGCTGATGATTGCTGCTTTGATTTACATTCCGAAGAAGCATGACTGGTGAGCCAATTTTCAAAGTTGATATATGCGCAGGCATTCCTTTTAGTTCTAAGGAGTATAGAAATTCATTTGGATAATTCACAATTTCATCTTAATCTGTAACTGTGTCGATCGATTTATATTTCGTCACTTCACCAGGGAATTGATTTTGAAAGAGATCATTGATTTTGTTAACATGATCATTTTTGGGAGCTAAGATAGTTCTTTCGCATAGCCAAAAAACAGAAACATTTAAATTTAAAATTCTTAATTCTGAAATATGAAAAACTTTCGTCTTGATCGAAGGAACCTCGAGCCAAAATTTGGTGATGATCAAGGTATAGCAAACACGTTTTCATAGGGAACACACACACAGAATTTGATTTTTATAGAAGATGTAGATAGACTGAAGCTAAACAATTCTTTTAACAGCGGCATAATGCATAACAGCTAAACTCAACAATGCAGTCAAACTTTAGGTGTTAAAATAACTTAAGTTTGTACGGTAGCCATAGTTTTTCCCCATTCCACATTTTACTGGAGGTTTTAGGACTTAACGTCACATAGCTGCTTACCAATTTTAATTATCCTACCATTACGACATCCAGATATATGCAGTATAATATATTTGTATGGGAGGTGCCACGCCCCCTTTTTCCCAATTCAATGTTTTCTTGGTGGTGTTAAGGATTGACCTCAAATAACTCCTTACTGAATTTCAATGTTCTGGCATGTATACCCTCAAAGGTATGCAGTACCAAAGATTCCACTTGTATGGGGAGGTGCCACGCCCCTTTTATATATCGAAATTATTTTTAGCCTAAAACCTTCCCGTTGATCGAAGGAACCCATAACCAAAATTTGGTGGTGATTGATGTGTGGGAAATACGTTTCCATAGCGAACACACACACAGAATTTGATTTATATATATATATGGCTAAACCGATTTGGGATTTCAAAATCAACTAACCATCACCTCTCCCTTCTGTATCTTTCCTAAAAAATGCATGGCAATCTGTCGAGCCGTTCTCGAGTTATGGAGTCACAATAAAAATGTACACTTCTTTTTATATATATAGATAGGTATGGATGTGCTGATACTAGTCTGACTGCCGTGGTAGTGATATGTTAAATGAAATTAAAAAAGCCATTTAAGGGTTTAGAAACCAATATTTTTTCTACAGTGGTTACTAACCGAAAGTTAACAGATTTAACAGTTGTTCGCAACAGAAGCTAAATTAAAGTAAAGGTTTTAGTAATCAGTCTGAATTAATATCTCACCATGTCGTGATGCTGTGATGTGATATTTTTCGTTAGGAAACATGATTCGTCGCATCATTTATAAGTAACACATTACTTTTCAAGTACTCGTGCAGAACTCTAATACTTAAGTGCCCACCGTGTGGATGCTGCTCCTCCCTGTTCGAACGCCTATAAAAGCTTCTTTCATAGATCCCTTTTCCCGAATCTTACCAAATCAATTTTCAAAACCAAACTGTCAATTTGTTGTAATTTTCACGTCTCAAATTTAAATGATAAACATATATTTTAAATTAATTAAAAACCACATACTCACATTTACTTACATATCTGCAGAATTTTAATTGGAGAAACAGTACAAGAACTTGAAAAACCACAAAGGTTTTAACTTGAGCCAAAAACACGTACATTACATCGAAAATTTGTTATCAACATATTGAGCTAAAAAGGGCAATTTGAAATAGGAAAATATATAAGCAAAGGCTATTGCTTTAAAATGGAATTAAGTATTAAACTTAATAAGGGCTTAAGTAAAATTTTATCAGTTTGGAATGCTGATAAAATTTAAATTTTCTGTTGAATGCCGACTGACTTTTTCTATTTATTAGGCATTTCGTTTTAAGACATAATTTTTTTCCGGACTATGGATCTTCGAGGTACAAAACCATGTTAAAGTTTTATATTTTTTTTATAGTGCACCGTCAACTTCACGTGAAGTTAGAGTCCCACTTTTCGAAAACCACCTAAGACCCAGTTAAGAAAATAATTCTTGCACGTGAATTTGCCGTAGATAAGTGCCATATTTTATAAATTCGAAAAAAATTCAAAATTTTTTTATGGTGCACCGCCAACTTCATGTGAAGTTAGCGCGGTCTCCAACACCGACGTAACAATCTTTGTTAACAGCCTAGCCGCCTTAAGGGCATTAGAGTCCAACATGATAAAATCGGACATCGTGCTTAGGTGCAGAGCCTCTCTGGCTTCTATATGTCATCTCAATGTCTCCCTCTGCTCGGTCCCTGGGCACAGCGGAATTGAAGGGAAAGAACTCGCGAATGAGATGGCTAGGAAAGGTTCCGACTTAGACATAAGTGAGGTAGACAGCTCCTTCCGACCGCCGCTGAGTTCGACGAATATGAGGACAGGGCAACGGACTCGCGATGGACCAATAGGGTTGACTGCGAAGTCTCAAGGTCCTTATGGTCATGCTTGGATAGGAAGGGCATCAGTTTCCTTCTCAAACTGAACAAATCTGCGGTGAGGGTACTTATGGGTGTCATCACAGGTCATTGTGCTATCGTACCAATGCTCCGACGGTGGCGATTATCAACAAGCTCCCTCTGCAGAAGCTGCCAGGATGAGGAGGAAGAAGAGTCGATCTACGACTTTCCCTGCCGATGCCCGGCGCTTCAAAGAAGAAGGCTCAGATTTCTGGGCTCACGCTTTTTCGACTGCCTTGCAGAGGATGGGAAGGTGGACGTCTCGCTTCTTCTTGGGTTCATCAGGGAAAACAAGTGGTTCGTTGAGGACATAGGAGGTAATGGCGCTAAACGAATTTGCCGCCATCCTGTATTTACTGAAGGCACTCACAATGGACAAAAACGTCTCCGAGTGTAAGTGTGGGTATCACCCTCGCACGGCCACATAACGTAACTTAACGTAGCGTCCCACTTTTGGAAAACCACCTCAGGGCTCATTTAGGAAAATAATTCTTGCACGTGAATTTGCCGTAAATTTGCTGCAGATAAGTGGCATATTTTATATATTCGAAAAAAATTGTTGAAATTGAATTTATAGAATATGCCACTTACCTACGGCAAATTCACGTCCAAGAATCATTTTCATAAATGTTCTCTAAGTTGGTTTTCGAAAAGTGGGACGCTAATTTCACATGAAGTTGACGGTGCACCATAAAAAAAATATGAAACTTTAGAGAGGTGCTCTTTACTATCGCCTAGCCAACATGGTTTTGTACCTCGAAGATCAACCACTACCAACTTGCTATGGCTTACCTCTTTAGTAATTGACGGATTTTTAAACAAAAGGCAAATTGATGTGATCTACACCGAATTCAGTAAAGCCTTTGTCTCTGTCAATCATTAACTTCTAATTTTAAACATAATTTGAAAGTGATTTGGGAGTTCTCTTTGAGCCGAAACTGTGTTTCAATATGAACATTTCATCAATTGTGCACAAAGCAACGGGGGTACTTGGATTTCTGAAACGGTGAGCCAAAGACTTTGATGATCCGCATCTCACTAAGCTCCTTTTTACATCGTAATACGTGCAATACTTTAGTACTGCTCGTGTGGCTCGTGCCCGCGGTATCAAATTATATACAGCGAAATGAGTCGGTTCAGAAAGAATTTTTATTTTCGCACTCCGCGGCCTTAACTTGTATCATAATCACCATCTACCACCATACCAAAATAGGCTGCTTCTTATTAGTTTGCCAACTTTGGAAAACCAAACCGAAGAATATTACTTGGGGTAATGTTCCTTCACAAGCTCATCATCGGTGAAATATACTCCACTTACGTTTTCAGTCACCTAAACTTCGCTGTCCCTAGAAGAATATTTAGACGCTATGTGCCTTTCCACCTATCAACGTGCCGACAAAATTTTGCTAAAAATATCCTTTGCGTAATTGGTGCTCGCACTATAATAATTTGTATGACTGTATCAGCATGGAGTATTCTTTTACTGCTTTGTATAATTCAATAATCTGATAGCTGAACTAAGGAAGAGTGATCATGTCCTACAAATAACACAGGCCAACAAAAAAAAATGTTTTTTGTACATGGGTTTTTGCCCTGTATATTCGGATTCTATGTTCAATTCTATAAAAAAATGAAATTACGAATCAAAAATATTTGGTTTTGTAGAAGTTATAGCGATTTGAAAATTTTGCATTTTTGTACCAGGCTAATGTAGGTCCTTTCGCGTTATTTTCGGTCGATAGAGGGCGGGCGGGTAGCCATCTGATGCAGCGATGCATCAAAAAAAGATCTGCTTAAAGCACAACGTACTCATCTTACGAAAAAAAATGTGGCTGAGAAACAGTAAAAAGGAGATAAAAGTTCCAAGGTACACATGATTTTAGGTAGATTTGGCAATTCGTTAAGTACATATTAAGAAACTCATCGAAACTTTTACTGACGGATTGGCAGGCCTAGCAAGAAAGCATTCCAGCTACCTGATAGCGTTTTTGTAAGTAAACTTTTTTTTAAGAAGCTGTAGTTTCTTGGGTCACTCGTTGTGAGCGACACTATGTTTTTGCATATCACAGAGGAATGATGTCTTCGAGAAGTTGTAAACGAGCGGCTAATTCGTTTTGCTATATATGTGGCGAATGTATTAAAAGAAGACAAACAAAAGTTTGATTTAACTAAGAACACAAGGATTTGTGAGACCTACCTAGCCTCCTTCGGTCTACCTGTTAAAAACCAGGACAAAAAATGGGCTCCATATGTTTTAATGTAACTCTTGCAGAAGCATTCTGCAGCGTAAGTGTATTTTCTCTTTTTATTGTATTAACTGTTTCATATATATACATATATCTACATATATATAATTGTATAATAACTGAAATTGTTATGAAATGCTTTACGTTTATTATAGTTTGGTAATAGGGTGAGAAAGGTGCCATGAAGTTCGCAGTGCCGAGGATTTGGAGGGAACCGAGTAATCATGACACTGATTGCTATTTTTGTGATGTGAAACTACTGAAAGGGAAACGTTAAGGAAAACAATATATCCGAAACTACCATCGACATCCGCTCCAGTACCACATTCGGAACAAAAATCCTGTACCTGATCCACCTGTGTTGGAAAAGCAACTATTCCCTCAAGGTAGCTTTCAAACACCGAGTTCATCTGCATCCGTATATTCCGAATTTGTTCCTCAATTTGGACCAAGTATACCATATCTCATCAACTCTGAAGATCTCAATGGACTTAATAGGATACTTAAATCTATCAAAAGACAAAGCAGAGTTATTAGTAATCGCGGCTTAAACAATGAAATTTACTTACTTCTGATGTTCGAATATCTCGGCAAAGAAAGCGTCATGAAGATTTTCTTGTTTCTACAGTAAGGAAGATGGACTCTGTTTTTGCTATGACGTGAAAGGTTTATTTGAAGCAATTGTTATTCCTTGTAATACAAATGAATGGCGCCTCTTTAGCGACAGCTCAACAAATAGTCTAAAAGCAGTTCTACTACACAATGGGAACAATTTCCATCTATTCCACTGGCACATTCCATACATCTCAAAGAAAATTATGACAGTATTAAAATGCTATTAACTGCAATCAAATATACGGAAGTGGGAAGTTATGGGAGACTTCAAGATGGTTTCTTTTTTTACGGGAATGCAAGGTGGATATACCAAACACTCCTGTTATCTTTGCCTATGGGATAGCAGAAACGATGCCGCCCACTATCGCCAAAAACATTGGCCTGAACGTACTGAGTATGGAGTGGGAAGATTAATATTAAACATGAAGCAATTGTCGATCCTAAAAATATATTGCTGCCGCCATTGCATATTAAATTGGGCCTTATCAAACAATTTGCGAAGGCTCTTAATATTGAGTCTAATGCTTTCAAATATTTGCAGACTTTTTTCCAAAGCTGTCAGAGGCAAAAGTTAAAGCTGGAGTCTTTGTTGGCCCTCAAATAAAAAAATTATGAACTGCGATATTTTCCCGGACCTACTTAGCAATGAGGAGAAACTAGCGTGGAACAGTTTTAATGCAGTAGTTTATGGCTTTCTTTGAAATCATAGGGATGAAAATTATGATGAGCTGATAACTGGCATGATTACGAATTTTTCCGCCATCGGATGTAGAATGTCGCTAAAGATGCACATGTTACATTCACATCTGGATAAATTCAAAGATAATATGGGTGCTTATTCAGAAGAACACGGGGAGCGATTCCATCAAGATATAATGGAGTTTGAGAAACGCTACCAGGCCAGTATACGGAAAGCATGATGGGGGACTATATTTGGACGTTAATAAGAGAAAATGTTACCGAATATGGCAGGAAAAGTAGGAAAAAGCATTTTTAAATATTTAAACTGTATTCTAAAACTAAATTTATAAAAATAAATCTTATATTGATTTTTACTATACTAGAATAAATCAAAACTATGTCAAATTTTGATGAATTTACATGCTTTTTGTTTTTCTCATTTTTTTCGAACAAAACCAAATCAAAAAACTTTTTTATGTTCATATTCTTATTTCTGGGTGCAAAAGCAATAAAAACAAGTAAGGACGGGACTGTCTTCGGCTATGCCGAAGACTTCATACCTTTCATGAATGGGGCTGAACAATAATCTTATCCCGTTCGTAATCTCCGAATAATCGGATGTATAAGATAAGAAATATCTAGTGAACAGATCTACATACCTAAACGATTTTTAAGATAAATATAAAATAAAAAATAAGTAGGTACTTTGTGTGAGGATGCAAAGTTTCGGTGTTTTGTGGTCTCCGTGTAAAAAACTATGAACTACTAGAACTAGAAATTGGGAAAAGTTTCTTATCTGAACAATCGGTTGTATGAGATATATACTATATATATAACCGATCTCTATGATTTTTTCAGACAACAATATATGCTATATACGTAAGCAATCGGTGAAATTTGAAGCTTATAGCTGTTAAAATGGGGTAGAAATTGTGAAAAGTTTCTTATCTGAAAAATCGGTTGTATGAGATATATACTATATATATAACCGATCTCTATGATTTTTTCAGACAACAATATATGCTATATTCGTAAGTAATCGGTGAAATTTGAAGCTTATAGCTGCAAAAATGGGGTAGAAATTGCGAAAAGTTTCTTATCTGAACAATCGGTTGTATGAGATATATACTATATATACAACCGCTCTCTATGATTTTTTCAGACAACAATATATGCTATATACGTAAGCAATCGGTGAAATTTTAAGCTTATAGCTGTTAAAATGGGGTAGAAATTGCGAAAAGTTTCTTATCTGAACAATCGGTTGTATGAGATATATACTATATATGCACCGATCTCTGTGCTTTTTTCAGACAACAATATATGCTATATTCGTAAGCAATCGGTGAAATTTGAAGCTTAAAGCTGTTAAAATAGGGTAGAAATTGCGAAAAGTTTCTTATCTGAACAATCGGTTGTATGAGATATATACTATATATACAACCGATCTCTATGATTTTTTCAGACAACAATATATGCTATATACGCAAGCAATCGGTGAAATTTGAAGCTTATAGCTGTTAAAATGGGGTAGAAATTGCGAAAAGTTTCTCATCTGAACAATCGGTTGTGGGGGATATATACTATATATACGACCGATCTCATCAATTTTTTCATGCAACAATATGTGCAATATACGAAAGTATATGGTGAAGTTTGAAGCTTCAATCTGTTAAATTGAGTAAGATATTACAAAAAATCCTCTTTTTCTGAAAAATCGGTTGTATGGAGGATATATGCTATAGTGGTCCGATCCGGTCGGTTACGACAAATGTCTAATCAGACACCCAAATACTTACCAAATTTTATCAAGATATCTCAAAAATTGAGGGACTAGTTTGCATACAAACAGATAGACGGACAGACGGACATGGCTGAATCAACTCAGCTCTTCAACCTGATTATTTCGGTATACTTAATGGTGGGTCTATCTATTTTCCTTTAAGGACTTACAATTTTCGGTTTCGTGACGAAATTAATATACCATTTCATTTTCATGAAAGGTATAAAAATATACGCACGACCCATGTACAAAAATGTTGTTGACCAGTGTAATCGATAACTCTGACATCAACTCTCACTTCAAATGTCTCCCAAATAGTTCTCTAATCGAAAGCTAACCTAGTTCTCTATATAGTTTTCGATCAGAGCTACACTAAAGCATTAATGTTAGGTACTGTGTATGCAGGGATGGTAGTAGCGTGCTCCGCCAAACACACTGAAGGTCTTGGGTTAAAGTCACTCGCAAAGCAACATCAACAACTTAGAAAAAGTTGTTTCAATTGGAAAACAAGTACTTCTAAGCGGGATTGTCACTAAGCAGTGGTTTTGCAAACACCACGAGTGTATTCTGTCTGCATTATACATGTAGGTTCCGTCCCACCAATTTGTAGGAGAAACTAAAAAGAAGAACAACGTAAATACAAAAGCGAAGTTTAGGCTTAAATTTCCTTGGAGGCAAAACGCGCCAAGTATTTTTTTTTATATAGTGGCACCGCTTTCCGAGGGTTTTCAAAAATATCAATCAGTGCAATATCCATCGACACCTATTGCCAAAGTAAAATCCTATTTTGGTAAAATATCGCCTCTTTACAGGCCCTGGAAAACTTTCCATATTCACAACGGGCAATTCGTAACCATATTTTCATTTAGTAAATGTATATTGGCATCGCTTATTGGTGTATTAACCTAAAAAATGTCATAAATTCATAAAATATAAAATACGACAAATATAAACACCCAAAATGTGAATAAATTCGCCAACGCAAAAATGTATATACTATGAATATGGCGGAAAACCAAAACTGATTGGTTGGCTATGGTGTCGTTATAACTAAGGCGTTATTCAATTGCTTTAATAACCGATTAGATTGACTTCCATAGAATTCGTTTGATCAGCTGTTCTACACAGGCCTTAAAGTAGTCATTCCGCAATTTTGTTTTCATCTCATGATCTATTCATACCCGAGGAAACTTTAAAGTTGTGATCAAAGTTTGATCTCACAACTTAATTCATTTACATGCGTCACACTTTCATAGCATACGATAAAAAATATTTATTTACTCATAATTATAACTATTTATTGGTACATGATATAAGGAAAAAATATAAACATTTCGACTGCTGAGAGGAATGTCACCATATCTCACTGCTGTTTCGAAAACGCCTTATCTCAAAATGTTTCGAAATTCGGCGCTCAGTCGTGTAAGAGTGATATTCCAATCAACATTTAATTTATAATAACACCCTTCAGTTACATCTTGGATGTTATAAAGTCTCGAACACTTCGACTTGTTATATCCATATATCTATCCGGACAAATGGGCACGATTTTTGTGCCACCGCACAAAGTTGTCCACGAATAACGCCTGCCTGCACCAATATCTCCAACAGACAAATCATTTCTAAAATCTCCAGCAGACAAAGTTGTTGATGCAAAATCTTTTTTTATTGGATTGCTAGGATTCCTACATTCTCTTATTTTCACAAACTTAGTTTGGAGCATGGAAGAAGGGTCGGCATTTCGTATATTTACCGAACCCCATCCACTAACTTCCATCAATTTTCCCGTTTCTAATTGCACATTGCAAAGTTGTATTATTCTTACTACCGGAGTCTCTTGAAAAAAATCAATCACTTTAACCACAGCAATGTCCATAAATTTTGTTACTGAAACATAATCAGGATGAGCAAATACATTCTCCACATCGCGTTGTTGCATAAATATATTTGTAATATCTATATTTGATACACCAGCTCGAACGAAAAGATCAACCTCAAGTTTATTGTTTACGCAATGGGCTACTGTGACCACCGATTTAAGGCTGACTATGGAACCAACGCATTTATACTCCTCTTCATGATATATAGCCACTGTGTGTGCACTGTGCTTTATAAATGTATCCCAGCCATCTATAATACGATATTCCGCATTCGTATAGCTTAAAACGGAGCTAATCAGGACAAAAATCAAGCGCGAAATTGTTTTGTAGATACATTTTTTAATTAAACCTTTTCAACCGCTTTTTGAGTATAAAAGTACACCGAGATTAATTTTTGTGGGCGCTATTTATTACCGAATTGAGTCGTGTAAATAAAAATTAAGATTCCAGGAATTTGACATAGACAAATACATCTCAATTTAAGTAAATCTGCTCAAGGTAAATCTTGTTATACTGAGCGTGCTTTTCACACAGTGTGTATTAACTTTGGAAACATAACGGGCATGAAAGCAATCGAGATAATATAGACTTCCATAAACCTAAATGCTGAGGATGAAAAAAGGAATTGATTTAGCATTATTATGTATGGACTGATATTAAGACTCTTGACTTTTGTTTTGAAAATGGGCGTGGCACCGCCTTTTTATGACCAAACAATTTTCTATGTTTCTGGAGCCATAACTCGAAGAAAGATTAAAGCATCGTAATAAGATTGGGTACACTCATTACACTTTGTACATAAAACATTTTTATATAAAAGATGTTTAAATGGGTCGTAGACTAGAATAATAAGCTATATCTTAGTGAAAAATAGTTTTGTATCAATGTTATTTCACTTATCAAGTTTTATTGTAAAAGGAAGTTAGGAAACATTTTTTAATGGGCGGTGCCACGCGCCTATTCCGATCAAGCATTACAAAACATTTCTAGAGCTACGCTGAGTATATAATATTCGGTTACACCCACCCATACTTAGACACCTTTACTTGTTTTGTGTCTGTTTTAATTAGCTGAACAAACATATTTTGCTCTATTAAAATAACAAATCAAGCGTATTTGTTGATATTCTAGCGTAATGAAATGACGCATTTTGCTACACTTTTTCAAAACACAAACAAAACAAAATTTCTTTGCAATTGTTTGTTTATTTATATGTGGGCGAATCCCAAATAAAGTCCACCACGAACGGAAAATCAAAAGTGGTCAGACTTTATTTCTATCACTTGGGATTAAAAAGTCAAGTACTTTCGACACATCATGGACAGAGAACTATAACTTCAATAAAGATTTCATCGGTTTTGCAAGTTTGGATGTTTTAGTAACAAAATATAACGTCTTTTCTTTATATTTTTGCGCTGATAAACACAGATCTATATTTTTGATTTAATTAGAACTTACGATTTCTCGATCTTGTTCGAGAAGAGCTTTCTCGCGAGTCCCGCCTTCTCGCGATATTCTCGAATCTCGAATTACTCGTAATACTCGCGAGTTTCTCGACTTTCAATTCTCGCGATATTCTCGAATCTCGAAATACTCGTAAGGCTCGCGAGCTTCTCGACATTCAATTTAAAAAAATAAAATATTTTGAACAAAATTATATGAATAATAAATATGTTTTGAGTTAAATGTCATCGGAAAGCAATATAATCAAAAAAAAATTCACAAGTAAAACAAGTGTGTAAATAGTGTCCATATATCAATTAAATTTATGTCGAGAAGCTCGCGAGATTTACGAGTATTTCGAGACACGAGATCTCGCGGGAAGTCGAAATCTCTTCAAAGCCTTTTCAACCGGGAGTGGGATTTGAACCCCCACCCTACGATGGTTGAAGTGTTACATCGGTTAATTCGTTGTAGCTCTATAAATAGAACAAAAACAGCGACAATACGTTTCTTTTAAACCGCCTTACCAACAAGCATAACTTTAACACATAATTACATACGAAGTATGTGGTGTGGAAAAACTTTACAACAGCTAACGCATAACGTAGCTGAATGCGTTTGTAACACTTCAGCCATCGTAGGAGTGCGGGTTCAAATCCCTCTCGCGGGAGAAAAGGCTTTGAAGAGATTTACAAGATACAATCGAATCAGGTGTCGCCTTGTCCATCCTGATGTCACATTGTTTAAATTTTTCCCAAATTATTAAATAGTTATGTTTACTAAAATTTTTCCGAAAACTTCTCGTAAGATTTTTTATTTGTTTCAAAAATTTGACAAGTCCGTTGCCTCTCTCCCATGAGTTGATCCATATATTGGCCTATAACTTTATTTCTGTTTTGCTAACGAAAAAACGGTTAATTGATTCTGGGAGATGTTAGAGAAATCTTACAAAATATGACGAACATTTAAATTGTTGTATCTCTTTTTAATTTATAAATACAAAGAATTATCTGAGGAAAATCTAAAGTCATTTCCGGTTTCAACAAGATATGAATTTTAAAGATTAGTTTAAGTTTTATTGGTGTACTCAAAAATTTCATATGAAGACACAAACTAGCTTGCATTTTTCTAGTGAATCTTATCTGCTTGAAAAAAAGGACATATATACACACTTGTCGACTAGAAATGGTTAAGTGGGAATATCTTATCCTAATTTCAATGGATTTATGACATTCGTGAGTTTTTGATTTATTTTGTACTTTTGTTCTATTTCTTCTATAAAACTAACATTTGTACATCGTTAGAAGTACTCTATCGAATGACCTAAAAATTTATCGAAAAGTAAACAAAGGGAAAGTTGCACATGTACCAGTATACGTCTCCGTTTATGTAAAGGGGGTTTTGCGGTCGCCGTGGTGGGATGGTAGCGTGCTCAGCCTACCACACCGAAGATCCTGGATTCACACCCCGGGAAAAGCAACATCCAAATTTTAGAAACAAGGCCTTTCAATTAGAAGAAAATTTTTCTAAAAGGGGACGCCCTTCGGCAGTGTTTGGCAAGTACTCCGAGTGTATTTCTGCCATGAAAAGCTCTCAGTGAAAACTCATTTGCGTTGCAGATGCCGTTCGGAGTCGGCATAAAACAAGTAGGTCCCGTCCCTCCAATTGATAGGAAAAATTGAAAGGAGTGGAAGAGAAGCTCGGCCTAAAATCTCTTCGGAGGTTGTTGCGCCTTACTTTTATTTTCTTTTTTTTGTTTTTGCCCTTAGCCCGCACTTTGAGAGCGTATTCGAAATTCCAGGTATGCAGATTTTGCTTACTCTACTAGACTTAAAACTTGATGTCTCGTAAAGAATATCATATAGTGTAATTCATCGATAAAAAATGTCGCATCCGTAACCGTACTTAAGCTTATACCCACCGTGGTAAAAAGATATATCAGATTTCGAAAAATTACGTGCATTGGGTCTTTATTTCACCTTCTGTCTCTCATTTAAGGAATGTGAAATCTCCCCTTAGCATTTTCAAGTTTTGCGTACTTTCACAAGCATTAAAAAATTACTTCTATTTCTTATCGCGTCCAAACGTCATCATATATGGTCATATATATGTGCTAACATTTTTCAGGTACCCACAACTTTTGCCTCAAATATTGTAATATCCGCTCAGTCCATTGCTCATGTTCTCTTTTATGCAGGTTGAAATGCGTGCGAATATGACGTCCGTTACTAGGGACTTGCCCATATGTATTTGCAAAGCGTGTTATTAAGTTGACACGTGTACAATAATTTATTTTTAATAAAAAGTACATATTAGCTTTATTAATTAGTTTTATCTGTTTTCATGTTGGTAATATTCCATGGTACACTAATACAAAACCAGAGTTGGGAGCAAGGCACTAAATACAACTTAAGTGGGCTGACATAATCAAGATCTTGCCTTAAGTATTAATGAGACGTTAATTTGTTATGGATTTAAATGTCTGTTAATATTTCACATATTCGTAAAACTAGCCAATACCCGCGGGCCAGTCCGCACGAATACAATACAACATAAAACTATTACCATATACCAATTTATGATCTTGAAAACAGTATCACACAGAGATAATTAGAAGGAATGATATGTTGGATATCTTAAATACTACCTTGAAATACTTTCTTTTTTAAATGATTTTGAATCCATTTATATTAATATTACTTATATGTTTATATAAAAACCAGAGCGTTTAGTTTAAATTGTGCAAAGACACAACATTACATTGACATGAATTGTTAGGTTAGGTTGGGATGCCTCCCATTTAGATAAAGCATCCACTTTTTTATTCCCATCTAAGACCTTATGCCCTGGGACCCAATATAGATGTACACTTCAACCATCTTGCGCTTTTACGTTAACACGTTTTTGGGCTAATACGCTTTTATGCTCATACGCTTTTACGCTGGTATGCCCTTTATGGTAGTTTTTCTGCTTTCTTCAATACGCTTTGACGCTGATACTCTCTTATGCTTGCACGTTTTTACGTTAGTACCGTTTTAATCTAATACTCTTTACGCTTACACTCTGTTAGTAAAAGTTGAATAGTTTGAAGTGCAGATAAAAGTATAATTATTCCTCAATACTCCAAGCGCATGACTTTATTTATTAATACTTAATTTCGAGTCAAGATCACTGATTACTTAAGAGCCCAACATGCGACCGTATATACCAGATTCATTGGGCTTTATAAGGCTCCTATTAAATTTGTCTCCTTGCACCTGCTAGCACGTCTTCTCGGAAACCAGATTTTTGGCAATAGCCTTAACGCCAGCACGCTTTTATGCTCACACGCTTTTACGCTAGTACTGTTTTCGCTACTACGCTTCCATGCTCCTAAGCTCCTACGTTTAACGCCATTGTGGTGACACGATCCCCCTAACACTCTGATATGCTTTCACGTTTATACGCTTTACCGCTCAAACGTTCACACGCTTTTACGCTTATATGCTTTGAAGCTGGTACCGCTTATTCCGATACGCTTTTCAACTACCCATCCGCTTACACTCTGGTATTATTTTACAAAATCAGACACACCAAGAGACTAGCGCAAAGTAAATATGCAAATTAATTGGTTTTTTGCGATAACATAAGAGCAAAGCTTAACTTATGATATTCTACAAAATAAACCACTTAATTATGTCAACCACACAGAAGTCCTCACAACAGTAACAAAATAAATTTACATCGGTTGGCTACATCGAACCAGTAAAATTGTTGTCATTTGTGGTATAGGCGACTGCTATGACAACAAAAACGAACAAAAGTAACTTCGAAAATCATCGAAAATATGTACATATGAATGTCGTCCTAATAAACTTCGATGAAAATTCAATTATGCCTATGTCAACACAAAATGCATTGTATTCCAAGTGTTTTTCAAAGTAATTGCTGAAAATTGATGATAAGGTTCAATAAGAATAAACAGAAGTGACTCAGTTGAATAAACAACAAAAATGTTACATAAGTGGCAATAAAACCAACAACACAATGAACATTGCTTGCGAGAGAGAGAATGAAGAGACAATAAAGAAATTTCCCACTGGCAATAGCCATTGGTCAGTCAATCGCTTTTTTGGTAAACCAAAATGATGAAGTCATCACATTTCCTGGTTTAAATGTATACAAGCAGCAACAGAATGTGTCAACATGGAAGGCACCATGAGGAGGTAAAGGCGTACATACATACTGAGGCGTAGGCTTTTCTTGCGAAAAATTTGGAAACAACCCTCTTGATATCCCTTCAAATTATCTACGAACTTCCTGTTAAAGCTGGTTGTTCGTCATTGGTAGCATGTATGTGTGTGTGTGCGCTCAGGCGGCACAGCATGAACTAAATTGATGTGGCATTGAGCTCAATGGAAATTAAGGTACTCTAATAAATTGGCGATTTACAGTCTAGATGAAGCAATCAACTGACGCCAATACGAAGCACCAAGCGAAGCAAAGTAAGATTTAAAAAAAAACTCTACAATGGTACACAGCAAGACGTAAATGGGGCAACAGTTTGGATGTTACCGTTAGTATATTTCCTCTAAAATTTAAAAAGCCGGGTTGGTCTCGCGTCAGTCCTGGCTACATATATGTTTGCGTCTAAACTTATATCACAAACTTCCAGAAAAATAAAAACTCATTAAAATCATCATCATTAATTGGCGCTAAATAGACAAGGCGATTTAGACCGTTTCGTAACAAGCTCTCTCTGTTTCGTGATAACTTACGCCAATTGGGAGCACTAGGGAGGACAAATGCCTCCTGCCTCTCCCAACTTAGTGGAGGTTTTCACTTCATCTGCTTTAAACTGAGGTGTCAACTGAACTACTTTCTTCAGAAGCGTTGTCATCCATTCGCATAATATGTCCCAGCCAACAAAATCTTTAGACTTTTATTCGCTGCAATATCGAGGTAAATCTCATACAGCTCATTATTCAGTACTCGCCATCGACATCAGGGAGAGGACCATAAATCTTATGCAGTAAACTTCTCTCGAGCGTTCTTATCTTTTCTCGACACGTCCTTGATTCCGAGCCATACATTAGAACAAGTCATGCATGAGCGACTTGTTAAGCGTGAGTTTTGTTTGTGGAGAGCGGACTTTTTAATTTATCATTGACTACCAGTTCAAAGAGCACTTGTTGTCAAGCGTTATTTCATGTTTGATTTTTAAGCTAGCATTGTCTTTGCTGTTAATGCTGGTTACCCAAAATCCTTCACAGTCTCCAATTTATATCCACCCATTCTTTCTTGGATGACAGCAAGTACTTCGTCCTGTCTTCAATGACTACATGACTCACTTTTTGTCTCTTTATCAAATCCAGAGATGGCAGAATAATATCAATACCATCAGCTTACGCCACTAATTCTGCGCTCTTTTAATAGATTGTACCATAACGGTTTAGTTTTTAAGCGAGAATTATCGTCTCCAGCATTATGTTAAAGAAACCGGACGAAAGGGAATCGCCTTGTCTGAAGCCTGGTTTAGTTTCGAATACCTTGTCAAGGATCTTTCGCATCGTGAAGGTCTAGTCGATAGTAGACTTAACCACACTGATAAGATTAAATCAGTTCCTTCATTGTAAAGCCCACACCGTGCTAAATAGAGCCATATACGCGATATTAAGGAAGCTGATTCCGCGCTGTTTTGTGCCCCATCCAGTAGCTGCAACCGATCACAAATTGTCATCAATGCCCACTTACGGAAGTCCGGGGAAATTCGCAGTTTCAACAGGGGTGGATCATAGTGAGAGGGGTGATAGAGGCGCTGGTTTCATATCACATTTGAAGAGATGGTTGGCGTCATGTGGGGACACACTGCAAGCAGGACATACATTTTATATGTAGGGATTTATTTTGGATAGATAAGAGTTCAACCTGTTACAGTACCCAGATAGAAGTTGAGCTGGAATGTCGCGCGCTTCCTTAGGGAGAGCGCATTCCTCTTCTACGAGTTCTGGGTATTTTTCTTTAAAAACTGGATTCGCCGCGCAATTCCTGACATAAAGATAATACGCGTTATGACCCCTTAACCCCTCGGGAGGTGTAGCCTCATCAATCAGATGTCTGTTGGGATGCCCAGGTTTCTGGGTATTCAACAGAAATTGTTTGTTTAGCATTTTATTTCTCTCCCTAATGGGGAGTATTCTCGCCTCATTTTGTAGGTGGTGTTCTGGGGACATAAGAACACAGCCCGTAGCGGTTATGGGGACAGTATTTTGGCAGGTCTATATTTCTTCCAGTGAATAACCTTAGGCTTGGCGACCATATCGGGGACACGTAGCATGCAATCGACCGGCCAATTGTTTTGTAAGTGACAATGAGCGTTTATTTACCTTTACCCCAAGTACTGCCAGCAAGAGATTTGAGGATTTCATTAAGGCTCTGGATTTTCGGTACAATTGCGGTTGCATGCTCTCCAAATGTACATCCAAGATTTTGGGGTGTAAGACAGTTGGAAGCGTGGTGCCATCGACGTGGACGTTCAATATGGTCGATATTTGGTTCGTCCATGTTGTAAATAAGGTCGCCGATGATTTGGTCGGTGACAATGTCAGGCTTCGAGAGGCCTAAAAACAGGAAACAGCAGGTAGCTGTTTATTTTATTACAAAGCGCATCGATGTGTGGGCCTGAGCCTGTGACCATTCTTGCGCATTCATCGGCTTAGGAAGCGATAGTAGCTCCTTCTGGTGGTGAAGGTAGCTTCGATATGTAAAAGCTGATACCGCGGCAGTTGTGGTGGTTTGCAATATTGCCTTTCTTGTGGATTGGGCAGATCCCACTTAAGCTCCAATCTAGAGGCGTACACTTATCCGACCATATTTTCCATAGGAGCTGACGCAAGCTCTTAATCAAGTTTTTACCTCCGTGTTTGAACAGCTCGGCGGGTAGTGCGTCATTACCTAGCGCCTTCAGATTTTTTAGCCGGGATATTGCCGTTCTGAATCTGTTATAGTGGGTTACCTCAACGCGTTTTCCTTCATCACGATTTGATAGTCGGATTTTTCTTCTCCCTCGCTAGCTAGCAATGAGGAGAAATTGTTTTCGCACCACAACTTAAGAACACTCTGTACGTCAGTTAGCAGGTCATCATCATCGTTCCTGCCTGGGTCTTGTAACCTTAAGTTATCCGCCGCACATTTTGATAGAATTTTCGCATCAGCCAGCATCTGCAGCTCCTTTCACACTCGCAATTATGCCTCACTTTTTCTCTTATAAATATGCGTATCTTTTCCCTCTTCGCCTCACGATAACACTCCTATATACCGCGCGTTGCCGCGCCCGTCGTGCAGCGTGGTTCTATAAGAAGAGTCCTTCTTTTCCGCGCAGCGCACAATTCCTCATCGTACTAGTTGCTTTTACTGGATCGCTGGAAACTTTGGATATCCGCAGCGACTGGTATTTATGAGAGAGAAATATTTTCCCACTGTTCGATACAACATCAGGTCGAATTTTGCATTCAGTAAGCAGGTGTGAGAGCTAAGATGACTAATCATCAGCTGCATGTGTCGGGAGCAGTTTTTTGAGGCCAAACAGCACGTTCTTTGCTGCACAGAGACGTTCAGGTAACTTGGCTGCCTTAAGGTAGTGATCCGAGTCGATATTTGGATCCCATAGAGTACGTACACCTAGGATACAGAACTATGCCTGCAGTCGTTCTTGACATGATCGATGTACTTTCCTGTTCTTAGTTCAGGAGACAGTGAAGTAGCTTAGTGTATGTTTTTATGCTGGAGCTTATCACAGCAAATGACCATATTTCGAGGCGTAGCGAAGTCAATCAGCGCTCGACCTGTTGGCAGATGTTACATCGCGGATGCTAAATTTCTCCACTGTTTACCCAATCACCCCTTCTTTGCCGACCCTGGAGTTAAAGTCCCCCAAGGACGATTTTAATTTCATGACGGGGCAATCGTCGTATGAATTTTCTAGTTTCTCATAGAAGGTGCCTGCATAGAAGGAGTTTCGCCTAGTCATTTGCATGAACAGAGGTATATTCTAAATTTTAAAATAATTTTTTTTGATTTCTATGTCACAGGTTAGGTAAGGTTGACCTGGCCGGTCCATGAGGACCTCACATAGACTGATTGAGTCCGTAGTGTTAACAGAAGTTTGTTTTTAACGACCAACTGAAAAACCCTATCAAAAACCAGGACCTATGTTATAAAGCTAACTCCTTCCTCTTGAAAATACTAAAAGCTTCCTAGGACTTAAGCCGCTTGCTGCTTCTAGATCTGATAGCTGTATCACTCCTAACAGCTGGAATAGTCTTAGTCCTGGCAAGTGCAGGGCACGAGCACAAAACGTGCTCGATCGTTCCTCCTCCAACCCGCACTTCCTACATCTGCTATCACTAACCAAGCTAATTTAAATGCATGTGACGCCAGAAGGCAGTGTCCAGTCAGAATACCCGTCATGAGTCTACAGTCCTCTCTTTTTAATGATAGAAGCATTTTTGTTAGTCTAAGGTTGTAAGACCTACACATCATCTTCGACACTTTACAGCCCCGCGCTTGAACCCACGCATTTCCCGCTCGGTCGATCATGTGCACCTCTCGCCTTCACTCTATCACGCATAAAAGTTTCAGATTTAGTCTCATACATATGTAAGTGTTTTATATACATATTCTTTTATCCAAATCATATAAATGGTATAATAAAAATTCTTCGAAAAAAAATAACAACGAAAATCGGTGTTCTTTTATTGCAGAAAAAGGCGTTGAGTTGAAGTTTAAAGAGGGGGATGATACTAGGAAAATGCAAAAATAAAAACTAAATTTAATCAAATCAGATAACAGCGAATCGAATTTTATCGAATCGCAAATACACATGCAAGCAAAGACATACGAAGCAAATTTTTACAACAACTGACAAAAATCAAATGGCAGCTATAAAATTTTATGAGGCATAGGGCGGATGTCAAAACAACAGTTATTTTGTTTAAATAAAGCAATTTATATACAAAGCGTGCTGTACATATTTTTAATACTAAAATAGGATATATTTCAAAAACATATACATATAAACAAACATACAGAAGCCAAAGCGAAGGGAGCAGTGGCAATTCATTCAATCAAGATCAAAGACGGAACTTAAAGCAAATGGAAATTGAACTAAGAACTAAATCTTAACAAATTCCAAACTTGAAGCCAGAACTAGAACTACAAATGCGTAACATTCAAAACAGTATGCGGTAGCAACATCCGGTCTAAACCGACTGTCCAATGGAACCTGTACCTAGGTATAATGGAGCAAGAACCGTTTGTTAGCCAACAAAAGCATATCTTTAACACATCGTTTACGAACAAAGCATGCACTGATGTAAAAAGAATAAAATATGCAAGGAAGGCAATTGGGATAAAGTTTACAACAACTAACGCATGCCGTGGCTGAATGCGTTTGTAACACTTTAACCATCGTAGGAGTGCTGGCTCAAATCCCACTCCCGGGAGAAAGGCTTTGAAGAGATTTAATTTACAAGGTTTAATCGAAACAGCTGTCGCCTTGTCCGTTCTGATGTCACGTTGTTTAAATTTTTCACAAATTATTAAATATTATCATTCCTTTGTGTGTTTCCACCCTGGCAAATAAGGTCCAGCACTGAGCTGTTTTTGATGCCGATTTAGGGCGTTTGTACAGAGCAAGCACAGAGCAAACAGTCTAATAATTGATCGGTTTTAGAAGAAAGTGCATCAATCTGGCGTCAAGGGTGCTACTTGAGCCTGGTCTTTCTGCCAACCAGAACAGTAATCATCAACCATTCTGTCCATACACACCTTTTATTTCGCAACCATGCCTGTATTTGCATTCTAAGAACGTGCTGGTTTTCCTAAAAAATTTATGACAAAAAATCAGAACTTCTACTTTGAACTACTTTATCTCTTACCATTATGATGACGCCACTCTGTCTCATCCTAAACTTTAAATTTGACCGACTCAGCCTTCGCCAATTGGTATTCCATTAGATCCCAATTAAGTCAACCACATCGTCACTGTTCAAGAGCAGAGCCTTTTTATAAATAAAGAACAGCGGATCACTAAGGCTCTCTTGAATACTCTATGGTCAACCCACCTAAAGCCAGTTAGAATAGAACGACTAACCGTTTCAAAAGTACTTGAACGATTTCGTATGTCTACTCTTGTATTAACGCTCTTCTCAAGGGCTCTGCGTTTAGTGAAAATGGGCTAGCTAGTAGACTAAACAATCTGCATGCACACAGAGGTAAAATAGCTAGCATATTCCTGTTGAGTAACATTTATAGATCCTTCAAGTCGACAAAACAGAACAGAATAAAAAGAAATCAGCTGAGTAAATCACCACGCGATGATATGAGTATGTCAACATATAACAGACAAGGAAAATATACATAAATGTTTTTTGTTTGTATAGGAATGATTTTGTTTTGAGAGAAAGTTGCGCGTTGGCTTTACAGAAGCGTTTGTGTCATTTGACACATGTCACTTGCCACATCTTTCTAACTATTTGTGGCACTCACAGCAATGAAACTGAATGTACTTGTTGTGACGCATGACAATCATGAAGTATCATGCTCAGATTTCTTGCTCGTTTGTAGTTTTACAAACATTTTATTTGCTTGTATTTAGATATGTTTGTATCAAAGTCAGTGGTACACAGGTTTGGAAGAGTTTTCAGTCTTGTAGTAGTACAACTTTTATACATAAAATTCATATCTTTATCACACCGTGGTGTGATGGTAGCGTGCTCCGCCTACCACACCGTGTGCCCTGGGTTCACACCCCGGGCAAAGCAACATAAAAATTTTAGAAATTTTTCTAAGCGGGGTCGCTCCTCGGCAGTGTTTGGCAGCGCTCCGGTGTATTTCTGCAATGAAAAGCTCTCAGTGAAAACTCATCTGCCTTGCAGATGCCGTTCGGAGTCGGCATAAAACATGTAGGTTCCGTCGGCCAATTTGTAGGGAAAATCAAGAGGAGCACGACGCAAATTGGAAGAGAAGCTCGGCCTTAGATCTCTTCGGAGGTTATCGCGCCTTACATTTATTTATTTATTATTAAGTCAATGGCAAAAGACCTTGCTGACTAGATTTACAATATTATTATAAATTTACTTAAAACTAAGTAACTATGAGTTCTAGGAACCGTTGTATTTGCTCGGTAGTAAGACTCATCACTAACTTAAATAAAGGTCTAGACATCGTAAAGTCAAGTTCCGGTATTCTGGATATCCAATTAAACTCTTCAAGCCCTCAAATGAGAGGTGCAAAATTAGATAATTAAATCTCCGAACTTCAACGTAAAATATATTATAAGAAAGGAGAGTTCTATTGGGAACATTGAAATAAATTTGTCCAAGAAGAGCTGGGCAGTCAATTATACCAGCGATAATGTCGAAGATAAACATTAAGCTTTAAAGAACGTCTGGCTTCGATCGGCAAAATGTTGATAAGCATGCACCTACCAATATATCAATCAAAAATTATACCGACATCACGAAATTCGTTAACCGAGACAAGAGCTATACTTGAGATATACTATGTTGCCGACATTTTCCCTGTTCCCATGTATCATATATGATTCATTTTAGCAATTTTGTACCGTGCCCCGGTTACGCTCGTGTATCATACATGAGCAACCTTGGATATACCTTATACTATGGAAATTACTTTAGCGTGGTGAGCTATTTTTGTTTTTCGTATGGGAGTGGCTGTATAGACTTCATAAACTGTACACTTAAAAGAAATACTTAAAAAAGCAGGTGATTTTAAAATACTTTCTAGAAATTAGTCAAAATTTGTAAATGTTTTGTAAATTTTTTACTATTATCTTTGAAAGCTCATACCTTTAATACTTGTTCCAACATAATTACGAATCTTGAAAAAAAATCGTTGGACGTGGAGCACTTCACGGCTATTGTTATATGGGACAGGGAACTTGTTAAGGCGCAGATTATTATAGAGAGCAGAGGAGTTAAGAGATTTTAAATCATCCTGCCAGAGTAATGTATCTGATAGACATGTTATCCTTCTATACAGTTTTAAGTCATCTGCATAAAGTAAGTATTTTGAGTGTTTTAGACATAAACCAAACATCATTGATGAAGATTAAAAAAAGATTGGGCCGAGGTGCTACATTGTGACACTCCGGATGTTGCTAAAAACTCATATGACTTCATATTTTCAATATATATAATACCCTTCCTTGAAGGCAGAAACACAAAACTGCGAAAACCAGCATGATTTGTAATAGTTGAACTGAAGGTAAGAGCATCCCTTTTATAGAAGATGCTAGCTTGTCTTTAACTACTTTCTCGAAAGTTTGGAGCAAGTTGACAGTTAAGAGATTGGCCTATAGTTTGTGACTTTGTTTTTATTTCCCGACTTAAATATTGGAGTGTTTAGATGCCAACTTCCATCGACCAATGAAGGTGCCGTAGATAACGAGATATTGAAAATAGACAGAGCGGAACGCAGAGAACTACTACACTTTTTACCCAAAATAGAGGACAGACCATCAACGTCTTCTTTCATAGAGGATTTTAGGAGGATATTCCATTATATATCTGCTTCATATACCGACAAGGACCCAAAGTGTAACGATTTGGGTATATCAATGGAATACCTATTATCATTTATATCAGAATCAATCACAAAATTGGATTTGAAGAAATCGGCAAAAATATTCACTGTCTCGGCTAACTATTTGAACTAATACCATGAAATTTGACGCAGTTGGAATATTAGATGAGCCTTTTTTCGATCGGACGAAGTTCCAGGAAGATTTAGGATTTTCCTTTAGCTTCACCTCCAAACGAGAAATAAATTTGTGATACAGAAACTTGTCAAGCACATTAAACTGTCTGATATAAATCTAATAGAGATCTCTAAGGAAGTATCGTGTGTTGTTTTATCTTTTAACTTTAAACGATCATTCTTATTTGTTTGTATAGCCGAACGAACTCGGGAACGCGTCAACCGATTTAAATGAAATTTGGCACAGAGATAATGATATAACGTTCTAGACTTTCTAATCTAGGTGTTGCCACTCAGAATGTTCACAAGGTTGCAACGATCGAATTATTGCATTAGATATACCGATATGGTATCAAACGAAAGATATTTCACTCCGCATTGCATAGCGACATTTTTGAGTAGGTTGCCATTTAGGTTGCCATCCTATTAGAATTAAAAAAAAAGTCTGGCAATTTGAAAACACAACTATTTCGATTAGATAATGGCGATACATAGCCTTTATCTAAAACTACCACAATTCACCTTGTAACTTCCTATATTTTGTAGCAGTCATTTGCCGCTGGCTATGAGTAAACACAGGATATATGTACGATTCTGTTATGAAGCAGAATATCACTTATCCTACTCGAATTAGTGTTTTTCAAATGTCACAGAATTGCTCAGATATGCCGATAGTTGATCAACGAAATATTTCACTCCGCATACAAAAGGGTAATTTTTAAATAGGGTTGCCATTTAGGTTTCCACCTATTCGAAATAAAAAAAAATTGCATGAGATATGCCGTTGCGGGTATCCACGAAAGTATTTCACTCCGCATTACAATAGGGACATTTTTGAGTAGGGTTGCCTATTATGGGTTGTGCCACCTATTCGAATAAAATAACATTGCAGTGAGATATGCCGTTGCGGGTATCAAGCGAAAGGTATTTCACTCCGCATTACAATAGGGTAATTTTTTAAATAGGGTTGCCATTATTTAAGGGTTTGCCAACCTGTTCGAAATAAAAAAAAATTGCATGAATATGCCGTTTGCGTAGCCACGAAAAGGTATTTCCCTACCGCATTACATAGGGATATTTTTGAGTAGGAGTATTGCCATTTAGGGTGGCCACCTACTGGAATTAAAAAAAAATTGCATGAGATAGGCCGTTGCGGTATCAAACGAACGGTATTTCACTCCGCCAATTACATAGGTAATTTTTAATAGGGTTTGCCATTAGGGTTGCCACCTATTCGAAATCATGCATGAGGTATGCGTTGACGGGTATCCACGAAGCGTATTTCACTCCGCATTACATAGGGATTTTTTGAGTAGGGTTGCCATTAGTAGTTTGGGGTAGTAGACGAAATAGTACTCTACGTACTCTCATGATTCTACTTACAGCTTAATCGCGAGACATTAAAAGTAATAAATCTCGTAAAAAATGCTACACATGATTTCTCACAATAGCAAAAAGATATATCACCATGGTAATTTGCTACCGTTGAACACTAGTGCATATTACAATTTGAAAACGACATCTAACCATTAACTACTGACACAGATGGCGAGAAGTAAGTAGTTGACATTTAATTAAACTAACTGATAGTTGTCATTCGTGAAATTAGTTCTTGATGTAATAAAATGTAATAAAATTGTGAGAATTTCATAGTGTATAACTAAAAAATTTTTGAAATTAATAATTCGCGCACTGACGATACTCGAAAAACGTTGCCAGTACAACGAAACGTACCGAGCAAACCTCGGTCGCCCAGGTACTACATATTAAATTACTTATTCCTCGTTATTTTTAACTTGTAAGCTTTTAGAGTACCAGGGTAATTTATGGATTTTACCAGCAAGCAATAGCAGTTTACTGCGAAATAATCAAATAGTTCAAACAAAACAATCATCAACTTCAGAGCATATTTTCCAAGAAATAGACTCCGGTCGACTTCAGAGATACTCGAGTTGAGAGATGCAAATCGCATCCTTGACGTTAAAAAGGGGAAACCTGATTTGCGTAGTTTTAGTCACAAAATCAACGAATTGTAATATTAGAGACAAGCATACATGACGCATAATCCGATTTGCAAAGAGGAAAATGACTTCCGTTAAATTTGTAATTAAATATGCATCAACAAAAATAGATCTAAGAGATTCTTTAGTTTATTCACAAATGAGTTAACATTAGTTGGGGTTAACATATTTTATTTAGTAATTCATAATAAATGTACATGATAAAGTACTAAAGCACTAACTAATACTTGTATAGTTGTCGAGCTCAGAAATTCATTCATATGGACTCATAGACACAATTTGAGGATGCTTCTGTGCGCACGAATGGAGTCAATGTGTCTTCCGTGTAACAAAGCTTAGCTATAGGATATATATAAGTGAACACCCACAAAAATGGCGTCGGTAGTTATATGAATACATGCAATACCCACAAAAATGTCGATCGTGCTCCATCTTATTTGAAAAATGCTGATACCTGTTGCTGGTTTGTGAGACCACTCTTGATGCTGACAGAATCTTAGCGTCGGTTAGCGATTAGAGGTGTAAAACTTGTTAGGAATGTGGTTTAAACTCCCATGAACGGTAAGAGTTCGATAATCATGATAGTCATAGTCTCACAGACACGCTACACAGTGATTGGAATGCTATCAGGGGCCTTCGGAGACGTCAATAAGCAGAATAACTGAATTTATATTGGTTGGCAGTAGTCTGTAAGATACCTCTGGGCCCTTTTTTCCTTCTCGCGCTCTAGCTGCGATCTAGTTCCAGTTGCGTCTCGCAGTTTATGCTGTTAGTTTTGAACGCTCTTATCGGATTCTTATGTCTCTACTGGGTAGATATGTTAGAAAAAACATTTTTTTGAGGTCGAGATATATTTAAATGTACTCATTCAGTGTTTAATGCTACCGATAAAGTGTATCGGTAGTTTATGAGTGCATGCGTTCCAGCCACATCATAATATCAGACGACTGACCTGAAGATACTGCGGGGGGCCGTGAACCTTTTCCGTATCTAATTACACTACACTCGACCTCGATTCTAGCTTACTTTACCTCGGGCTGAAGCGCACTGTTTCAAATAAATGAATTTCAGCCACCAGTGTTCCAATATATTCCTAAAATATGAGGGCAAGTACAGATCCCAGCACGAGTGGTGTAACGTATGTGTTCTGTTCACCAGTATGCGATGGTACGGACCGCCAAAACTATTCTGTGTGGGATCATCGGTGTCAGCAACAATTGGAATAAGTAATCACGGGAGGAGCCGAGTATCGCGAGATGCCAATGGCTGTAGTATGTAGCGTGGAGTATCAGACGGATTACGCTTCTACAAACCAACTGAAGAGCTAGTACTATCATGCAGAGGCTGAATGACTAAGATAACGCCCAACGGTGGGGTGCTTGAGAAATACGGAGCGCATCGCCAGTAGCGGAGCCGGAGGGATGTTTGCGTTGGTGGTAAGCAGGTCTTGCGGGATTGGTATGTGTACCTTTTCGCAGCGCTGTCTTTCAGTGGTGGTGGGTATATATAATCACAAATAGAAATTAGAAATTTCTACAACACAGTTTAGTACTAGCCTCACTCGCTGGATACCAACGTATCCACACTTCAGCAAGCTATATTTATGATGCCAGATGGAACGCTGTGTATGTATACAAGCGCTAGCGCCTGATCTGTGGGAACGAGTCGTGGAGTTGTAATCACACGCGATGAACCTGGACACTTTGACCGAGCATCTGGAGAATCCATACTTGATAGCATCGCCTGATGTCTTAGCTAGGCGCGGGATGATTCGCGACATACGGCACCGCCTTTCTTAGAATAAGCCTGGCGGCGATTAGTTAAATTTCAAAATTGACATCCCGCCCAGCCCACACTATTTCCATTAATTCCGCGTATATAGTAGGTGTGCTTGATGATTTTCAGCAAACCACTGATAGGACCTAGCCTACGTGTGAATCATAGCAGAAAGGATGGTGCTATCATAGTCATGAAGCTGGCGAGAGCTGCCTCACTTGGGCTGGCGGAGCAACTAGTTGCCTTAAAGGCACAGCCATACCCCATCGTTTCAACTAATATGGGTTATATGGGTATGGGTAATAGTGGGGGCGGCCACGTGGTGTGATGGTAGCGTGCTCCGCCTATCACACCGTATGTGCCTGGTTTCAACTCCGCGGCACTAGCAGCATCTAAATTTTTAGAAATAAGAGATTTTTCAAGTTAGAAGAAAATTTTCGTTAAGCGTCCGCCCACTCGGCAGCGTCTGCAAGCGCTATCCGATTGTATTTCTCCATGAAGCTCTCAGTGAAAACTCATCTGCCTGTGGGCTAGATGCCGTGTTCGAGTCGCGCATAAACATGTATGTCCCGTCCGGCCAATTTGTAGGAAAAATCAAGAGAGGCACGACGCCAAATTGAAGAGAAGCTCGGCTTCAGATCTCGTTCGGAGGTTATCGACTGCCTTACATTATTTATCAATGGGTAATTTGCCATGATAGCATCGATTTTCCGCTCAAATACTCGTTATGTTTGAAGATCTACTCGCGCCCATCTTCTTTAATTTGGCGTGGCACAGTGTCCTTTCTTATGAGCATGTGGTGAATCACAGTTGCTGCCAGTATTATGAACGCTACTTGTACGTAACTGAAGTGGCTACTAGCAGCAACTCATCAATTAATTTACAATGTATACATCACTAGATCATTCGCCTGAGTGTCTCCAGAAGAACTTGAAAATTGGTTGCAGCGATAGAAAACCACAACACTTCGCCGAGAGAATAGAAAACATTTTGTATAAAAGATGTGTTCCTTGTATATCGAAAACGGAAATGATCTAGATTTCCACACACTTTTTACGTAGTAGCTAGAGCAAGCGCCGCTTAAGATAAAAATATACATTATCTGCATCCAAGACACATCCTTATCTCTTCTCTGCTTAGTCTTTAGCAGTGCTGTTGCTTACGTCTGCGCTTATGATTGCCCCTATACATTGTCACATATAGGCCACAACATTGGTGGTGTTGAATGAGCTCACTAACATATTTTAGTCTGTTTTGTCGTTTTTTCAATCTAAAGGTATCCGCGAAGGTTGACTTACCCTCTCTCATTGCACAAAACATATCGTGAACTCTGGCGCGCTGATAGTAAGGCAGTAGATTGAGACAGCGTCATTTCGATTACGTTAAGTTGAACTGTCTGCTCCTTGACTGTGACGTCGTCTCCACATATTAATGATGCCTAAGGTGCTTTCAATATATTTGCCAAAAGACAAAACTGAACAAAACCATAATCAGAAACCAGGACTATATTATAAAGTGAATCTGCCCCTCTTGAGTCTAGAGTCTTAGACAAGCACAGAGCATCGAGCATAAACTCTAGCTCATCGTTTGTTTCCTACTCTTGCGCGTGATATCTTCCTACGTCTGTTATATCACTGACAGAGGCCTATTTACAAAGCGTGTGATGCAGACAGGCTGCATCCACTCGCATAATACCCATCATAGCCTACGGTCTTCTCCTTTCATGACTCCAAGTATAGTCTTTCCTGATTTAAGGTGTTGTAACACCTGCATGTGATCTTCTCAGGACTGCTACGCTGGTTCGACGACTCTCTTTTCAATGATAATATAGTAGCCTTCCTGAGCTACAAGATTGTAACACATGCAGGTTATCTTCGTCATGCGCGCTTAGGTCGACGCCTTCTCCTGCTTGCTCGGATTCATGTGCAGACTCTCGCCTTTTCTTATATCAACCAATCTTTAGATTTCTACTAGCCTACATCATCGTTTTTTATGCCCAATATATGTCATATATTTCTCTCCGTTAGACTGTGATACTGTTCGCCGTCCTGTAGATGTGAGGTCCGTGAATCTGCCGACCACACCGAGATGTCCGTGGTTCACTACCGAGCAAATATAGTATTAACAATTAAGAAAAGTCGTTTGTATATTATGCAACATAGTCTGTTTACTACTAATCAGGTACGCCTCTCGAAAGTGATTTGGTGCAATTACTACTCCGAGTGTATTTCTGCTACGAGGGACAAAGCGTGGCTTCTCAGTGTAAATTTATCTGCCTTGTAGATTCCGATTGGAGTCGGCATAAAACATGTAGTCTGGGCTTTCCAATTTGTGAGAAAGCTAAATGGAGCCGACGCAATTGGAGAGAAACTTGGCCTAAATCTCTTACGGAGTAATTTGCGCCAGTTTGTTAATATCTATCTTGAATCTGCACAGCTATTTTCCCATTGTTTACGCTGCTTATAACGGCTAATACTTTCACATTTTTCTATTTGCGGATCTGCGTAGTATAACCGGTTCTGAGTACATACCGCAGACCCTACTCCTTTCCATTACTTTGAATACCATTACATTATCGCCTCGTCTGTCATTTTTGTGCTCTCTGCCCTAATTTTCCACCTCTATCCTGGCTCTCAGAGACACCTAAACTGTTTTAGGATGTATCTAACTGCTAATCAAAATTATGCTATAGAGCACTGCCTACACATTGCCTTCACCGTTTTCCGCCCCATCGAACACGCGCCCAACACTGGTCACCAGGAAAACTTTCTGTCACCAAATTTCATTACATCAACTTTATATAAATCTCAAATTTTGTCGCCGGATGTATGCATGTAAGAAATTATCATAGCACACAATCAGCAATATGGTTTTTTTGCCAATCAATATAAGCAGCATGTCAGTGGAACATTGGATTACACATTGGCAGATTTTCGTCTGTGGCTTCATTCCATGGCGAAACTCACTCAGTGGCACTCTGCTTTCCTCATTTATATATGTATTTATAAGTATTTGTTTTTAAAACTTAATGTAAGTGAATGTGAGCAAATCTTATTAAATTGAAATCCTTAAGGATTTCATAGTTTGTGCAACTAAAACTAAACTTTAGATGTGAGACAAACTGCAAATAGCAAAGCAAGTGCTGGTGATGTCAACACTTTGGTAGTCGCATATGCATTGTGGTTGCAAATGTTTCCTTAGTTAGTTGCTGTGCAGTCAAATAATTGCAATAATGAAAGTTGATTTATGGGTGTGTAGTGTGTAGGTGTATACGATTTTCATTTAATGCGTTAAACAAACAGAACTAATGAGAAACAGATGTCATGTATGTATATACAACTACGTGTAATTATTATGGTCAAGCTAACCCTTTTCCTAATTTCCTTAGAAAAATATAATTTTCTGCGTAATCCTTAAGTCAGTCACGTTCTTTTGTTTAACGAGTTCCAAGAAGCACCGAGTGTAAATTGTCCTCTTGGTACCACGAATATTTACTAAGCTGCATGCTGAGATAAGGGACACAATGTTGGGGCAGAGTCATACCGGAAAGATAAAAAGCATCTGTAGGCTCCTAAAACTAATAGCAAGTAGCGGAAATGAGAGGAGGTTTGAGAAGATGCCAACAAAGACCTTTCGGGCTTACAAAATAGTATTAAAAAAGGTAGAATTTCGTCATCTAGATATTGCCAGAATAAATAACACTAGCCGGACCCGTGCGCATCTTGCGCAAAAATATAAAAGTCTCATATCAATATCAACAGAAATCAGCTGTTCTATCAATCAATCGTCTATCAATAAAAACTTACGTGCGCTTGCGCTGCCATCTGGCGAATGTTAGCAACTGCCGGTAATGCAGTGTTTGTTCTAATCAAATATTCACAATAGTGCCATAGTACAAATAGATTTGTTTGTATGCTCACAATCGTTTATTTTTTAACAAAATTTTTAATAAAATATAGCTAAACAAAGCACTTCGACGATAATGCTCAAAAGCTCGCTAATAGCACGAATCTCCCATCTTACAACCAAAACCTATGTAAAAGATTGGTTACCAAATAAGACGAATAAGGGACCTGCACATAAAGCAGCATTAGAATATATATAGATAGTAAATAGTCCCCAGAATATCACAAATACACAATGAGCGAGAGTGCTGTCTGATTACTTTCTGAATTTTGACTTTTGAAATTTTACTTCTGATTTTTTTTCAGCCTGGAACATAGCATCGTCGAAAGAAGCTTTATCATTCATCGAATTATGGAATATGTATAGTATCACCAATTGGGTGAAGTCCGTACACATATTCCATCGAAAGGTGCACAACGTCAATCGAAGTGCTTTTGGGACCACCCTAACATATAGTTGCATAAATAAAATAAAAACGAACAGGCAATAATAGAAACACTGCAGCAATTTTCAGCTGGAGGTAAGCCATATCGGAAACGCAAGAAGATATAAGACATTCGTTTTTTAATACTGTAAATACAAAGATCGCGAGTTCGAATCGAGCTCAGGCCTGACATTAATTATTTTATCATTATTATTGTTATGATATATTTTTTCTTAATTGAAACAACACAATTTAAATACATCCCAGAGCACGGGGAAAAGGTGTCAATATATATGACACTATGCCATCATTGCCATGCAACAAGTCCAATTTTCACATCCATTCGCAACAGATGTCGCAGTGCTGTGAATATCAATTGCCAGAAACAGGGTAGAAGTAGAAGTAATGAAGACAAACAAACAACCGCTGTGATAGCTGAGTGGTTATAGCAGCGGCGCCTAAACGTTGCCGATGAGGATTTACCAGTTTCCGAAATGTATCTATACAAATTTTTTCTTCCTCTATTCTATTAAAACTTTCAATTAAGAAAAATTTATCATAACAATAATCATCAAATTATTATTGTTAGGCCTTGACTCGATTCGAACCCGCGATCTTACTAATCAGTAGGCCGATATAACAACAAAATTGTAAATTCATTTGAAAAGATAAGGCGAACAAAATTACATGCTTGCTATTGCACACAATTCAAAATTTTAGATTGTACTACTTTTCTTTATACATAGTTCTTCCAAATAAATAAAAGTTTTTGAATTTTGAGAAAAATTTAATGTCTGTTCTGTCGTCTGATTACTTTCTGAATTTTGACTTCTGAATTTTTACTTCTGAAGTTTGACTTCTGCAATTTGACTTCTGAATTTGACTTCTGAAGTTTGACATCTGAGATTTGACTTCTGAGTTCTGACTAATGTTTTCTGAACAAATGTGTTTCTGAATTTATGGGGGCACCCCATTAGGGAGAGAAACTAAATGCTGCAAACTGGGGTATCCGAACAAACATCTGATTGAAGAGGCCACGGTTCCAGGGATTTAAGAAGTCGCCTGCATAAGCATAACCAGGAAATACGCACCTGAGAACACAGCCGTATGAAGGAAAAAACACAAACCGGTCCTCAGTGATATCAACAACAGGCGTTGGACGTCTATACCGGAAATTGCCCGGCGAGCCCAGTTCTTAAAGACCAGAACTCGCGAGAAAGGAATGCACTCTCCTAGGTAGAGCGCGTCACTCTAGCTCAAATTCGATCTGGATAATGTAACAGATTAAACTCTTACCTATCAGATGAACCCCGACATACATAATGAGGTCCTGCTTGGAATATATCCCCACATGACACCAATCATCTCTTTAACTGCAATGTGGAACCAGCGTATCTAACACTCCTCTCACTCTTGTCCACCACTGTTAAAATTGCAAGTTTCCTTGGGCTCACGTTAGAGGTTATTGAAGAAAATTTGGATCGGTCGCATCTATTGGATGGGGAAGCACTGCTACAAAACATAGCATAACATAGTAAAGCACTATTCTCTAGTAAGATAGTGACGTCCATATAAGCACGTTTGGAAGACCTCCGCCGTTTTATCTCAGTAATGTCACAAATTAAAGTAAGACGCTGTAAAATAATGAGCTCCAGGGCCAGATGCTTACCAAGCAGAAGCTGTTCAGCAATTTGCAAATATGTGACCAGTGGTCATGCTAGACCTTATGTTCCCAAAACCGTGCAAACAGCTTTAGCTTGTGTAAATTGCTAAAGACAAAGGGGACCGGAATACACCATCAACATACCAGCTGTTATGCATGGAAGGCTGCTAAAACTCCGCATAGTAGACGCCGTAGAATAAACTGCAGGACTATCACAGAGGAAACATAGCCCCAGGCGCGGAAAATGCGCAATGTTATGTCAATCTAAGTGAGTTGTACTCTTTCTATCCTTTGATGTAAGAAAATCTTTCAACAGCGCAAAATGGGCAAACATGTGGGCCGCCTTAAGCCGAAACTAGCACCATTATTACTGCCACAAACCCCGAAGAAGCACTCAAAAACCTTAATTAGATCGTGATACGCACAAAGCCATGGCTGATAAATATACTGGGTGCAAATTCAACAAACGACTGAGAATGTATCTAAACATGGTCGTTGCTAAGCAGGTTTATGGCAGACATCGGAGGAGCACGAGAAAGCAAAAGATAGCTGCTGATGGACATCAACCTCTTCAGCGTTACTGTACGGCCCTCAACTGTAGACAAACACACTGCGAAAGAAGAATCGTTATAGCAGTTGTGCAGCAAACAGCAGCTCTGAGAGTATCCTCATCATACTGTATCAAGTGTACCGCCTTACAAGTGATACCAGAATCCCCTAGATAAGCGCTGGAAAGAATAGGTGAGGGGAAAACAGAGCAGACGGACCAATACCGCATTAAGTCGTTAGCAAAGACAGAATTGCAGAAACGGATACCTTGAACAGCGTCAAGGTAGTCTTGAACAAGTTTTGAGATAAGGTGCTTTCCAATCTTCCAATCAGGTGACATCTGTTTACCAAAGCTATCTTCTGTTACCTGCGTGGTCATCTTAGATGATCACTGGGTCGAAGCCAAGTTTAAAATACTGCCCCCTCACCCCCCACAAGTAATATTGAAGTGGATCTGGCAAACATTTTCAGTCTCTTTAAACTTCAATAGCGGGCGATTCGATGTTGTACCCGTCGAAATTACGGTGTACGCAGATGATGCTGTAGGTGTCATAAGTGGAATGTCCAACAAGTAGCTATTTGATAAATCGGGTGCTTGGGATATACATTATCCTGGGTCGATTTGTATGCACGAAAGTTAAACGATATCGCGCCATCGATTTTTCGATAGGATTTGGGCTCAGGAAAAAAGTCCACCACGCATACCCCAACGTGCGAAAAAAAAATGGCGAAAGGGTCACTTTTCGACCAAAACACTCCCCAAAACACAAAAAATATTTTTTTTTAACTGTAAAACGTTTGGCGATAGGCGGGATACTGCGCAGATAAAGAAATAGACCAATCCTACAAGCTGACAGATCCTGTAGTGCTAAGGTGGCAACCATGACGAATGCAGTAGAAACACTGAAAGAAAATAGCTAAACCGCAGGCCCGACTCAAATTTGTACAGCCAAGCAGCAATTAAGGCTTTAATCTCTCACAAGGCACAAAATCTAAAAGTGTGATACAAATTTTACCAATCCGTAGAAAGAGTCGAATAAGGATAGAAATATGTTTATATTCGGCCCCAGGAATATGAGAATAAATGGTCCTGAAAAACGTCTAATCAGATTGGTTGAGATTAAAAGAAAGCGTGAACTGCACATGATCGACGAAGCGAGCGCCTGCAGAATGTCGCCGATCATGTCTATAGATCATATAACCTTAAACTAACAAAGTTACTCTTATCACTGAAAAAATGGACTCTGATCACATGATGGGTATTCTGACTGGACACTACCTTCTGGCGTCGCATGAGCTTAAATTAGGCCTTGTCAGTGATAGCTGGTTGGAGGAGGATACGATCGGCCAAATTTTCTGCTCATGCCCTTCACTAGTAAGACAAAGACTACAGATACTAGCAGTGACACAGCTATCAGTTTGAAAGCAACATGAAGGTCCGTTGTGATACCACATACAATAAATAACGGTGACGTAGATATAGCTACTTAGAGAATTGTTGGGTAGCAACGGTAAAGCTCGAATTATACCGATCTCAACCTAGGACAAATCTTCGGGAGATCCAAGTGAGTCGTGACCGAAGTACTTTTGCCTACTTCTGACAATCAAGCATAAAGTGATTTGATGATTCCACCTCATCATCCTCCATCAGCTGCAGCAGGATGGGGTTTAAGTATATTGAGACATACCGCATGGATACCATGGGACAGTGCCCTGTCAAAACCCCAACGACCATTGATAGGTGAGCCATAAGGGACACAATTATTTCGGCAGGCTTTCTTCCATCAATTTCCGGCAAGAAAAATCTTGCTACCCTGCACGGGATGGTATCAGCCCAACGTTTGCTGAGTAGGTGGCCAGCGGAATCCCGAAATCCCTTCAGCCATCTTCATACGGTTCAGTTGTACGTATGCGGGCTAAGAGATCCGATTGACAGTTGCCCGCTATATCGCTATGGCCCGGGAAACAGATAATCTTAATTATAAAATAGTACGATGCAATCGCAAGCGAGGTCATGCACTCTCAGACTACCCTCGATCCGCACTGTATTTGAAGTCAAGGCCTTGATAACCGCTTGGCTATCAGAGTAGATGTTATGAATTCCCTCACCGTAGTAGCGCTGGATAGCATTTTATTCACAGTTCATTCACATTGTCCCTTAATCGCAGCACTTCCGCTTGGAATACACTGCAGTGATCAGCCAACTTGAGCTTGCGGCCTACATTTAGCTCTTGACAAAAGGACTCCCACCATCCTTTCCGTCCAACTTCGACCCATCCGTGAACAAGTTAACTGGTTCCCTGCCCCAGATGATTCCTCTTCCCCACTCCTCTCTCGGGGAATTACTGGGGTGAAGGTTGCATAGAGAGCAGTTATCGGCATACAATAGTCCGTACTATCCGGGATAGTCGAACCTGTAAGTAGGTGTGATACAGCTCTCAGATCTAGAAGGCACAAGTGGCTTAATTCATTCATTCATTGACAACACAAATATGCGGCATTTATGTAATCGCTTTCAGTATTTAAATCCGCATGTACGCAGTGCGGTTTTCTGTGGAAAAACGATTGCGAGCACAAAATTGGTACATAATCGTCAGCATCATTCCTTTATATTTATTTAAATACCGGAATTGCACATTCGTATATACATATACATATGCAAGTTGTGCACCTGCAATTGCTATTCATATGTTGGCATTGAATATTAAAAAAGCATAGATTACTCACTTTGAACAATAAACAGACGCCCTTCCATGCAACCACAAGCGCCTTTTAAAGGACTACAGTTGTGGCGAATGCTTTGAAACGAAATGACATAATGCATAAATGCAACTGTGCTTTTTTTTGTCATTTCCATGAAATGTGTTCTGTTATTTACTTATTCTTAAGCAATTAGTTAAGCTAGAAAAGGGGAACTGAAAAAACTTAATTTTCACCTCATGCAAGGACATAAAAAATAAAACAAATTCATTTACAGCAAAGCTTTAAAATTTTACATCAATTTGCTAAAAGCATACAACATCTATTATCTATTCATGACTATTATTTGGTTTTTCTCCATAGAAGCTGCTATTACATGTGCAACAAGTGCCTGTATATAACTATTTACATCACTGCACAGCATATAGGGTCTTTCGAATACAAGGTGATGCACAATATTATTAACGAGCCGACCCGTGCTCATCTTGCGCAACAAATAAAGTGTCATATCAAATATCAACAGAAATCAGCTGTTCTATCAATCAATCATCTATCAATAAAAACTTACATGCGCTTGCGCTGCCATCTGGCGAATGTTAGCAACTGCCGGTAATGCAGTGTTAGTTCTAATCAAATATTCACAATAGTGCCATAGTACAAATAGATTTCTTTGTGTGCTCACAATCGTTTATTTTTAACAAATTATTTTAATAAAATATAGCTAAACAAAAGCACTACGACCAATAATGCCCAAAGCTCGCTAATAGCACGAATCTCCATCTTTACAACCAAAACTTTATTTATAGATTTGGATTCCAAATAAGAGCGAAAAGGGACCTGCACATAAAAACAGCAATTAGAAATAATATATAGGATATAAAACTCTTAGAATTCGGCAGCTCAGACAGAATGCAGTTTTGGACACATGCGTGTTTCCAAAAAATTGTGACTCGCAAACAACTTTTGGAGCGCTACTAATTTTAAAGACCGGAAAGTGATGAAGATATGGATGTAGTGTACCCGGTAGACCTTGTCCTGCCCGAAAATTAAGTTTTCCTACTTTCAGAAGTAATCCTCACTTGCGCCACCCCTTCCCCCTATCACTCTATACAATGATCGTCTACTTGAACCTTTATTTTCTTATTCGATCCATAACTTATTTCACTCCCCCTCCCAAACAACTATCGCTGCCAACCCGAATCTCACTCTCACACTATGATCTACTCTACTCACCTAATTCTCCTCCATCCCATTGCAACTGCCACTCCTACTTCGACTCTAAATTTCGCTACAACTCTTACTCAACTCTCCTTTAACTACATACTCGTATGCCCATTGCCACTTCGATTCCCACTTCACCTCCTACACGACTCCAACATTACTCTCACCCTTACTCTTAATCCGACTCCAACTCCCACTCCCTAGCCATGCAAATTTTGGATACATTCCTTAAATAATTTCGGAGATAAGGAGAATTTAAACTATTCATAATAGGGGCGTGACACCGACCGTGAAATTTGTTTTGCTGTTTCCTTTTTAAGTTTTCATGGCCGCTTTTCTCTGCTGGCAATCATCATCATCTTCAAAGTGTAAGTATATTTATTTTCGATGTGGCATTTGATTGTGACCGCAAAACTGCATCCGCGGTATGCCTGATTAATATTTCTCCATTTATCTTGTTGGTATTGTAGCGACAGGGAGACTTCCGAAAGGTTGTTAGGAGTGTTATCGATATTGATAGTTCTTTGTGGGATAAAGCTCTGGTACGTTCCGATAACAAGCACATTAAGGTACTACCCGACCATCTCGAGAACGATTAAATATGACAAGAGTAATCCTATAAGCCATCCCGCTCTAGTTTCATGAGGTCGCCGGAGCCTCACCTGCTAAATGTGTGTATGATACAAATATGCATGTGTAACAGGATTCGCCTCGAGTAGGTGAGGTTGAAAATTTGGTTGCGGAAGCTATATATTGCGCTTATCAAACACTTGAATCCGTAGTGATATTGGTTTGGTCCACTTTTAAAGATTTATTCCCAAATCTTAAAGTTATCAAAACAAATATCCCGAGTATGTTTTCCTTAATTTTAAAGTCCCTAACCGAAAGTCCAAATTAATACAAAAAACAAAATTCTATAGTAGACTTGTCACATTTCTGAATGGCTCCAAAAAGCTTCAAAAAGTAGTCTTCTCCGAGACTAATAATACCGACAATAGGGGTATGAGGCCAACGTGTGTGAGGCTTATATCGTACGTGAAGATAGGCTCATATCAGACGGACCATCCAAGAAAGAAATTGTGCTCATATCAGACTCTCATATGAGCTTCATAGAGATCATAAAACCCCCGTTTTTTATTCTTTATAGCTTCGACGATTTGCTAGAATAATGAGTTTTTACGCGCTCCGCTTTGCGATTAGTAAAGCACGGTCGAAAGAGATATTTGTTTTATCTTCGCCTTTTTAGGGTTGTTTTACAAATGACAACACTGAAGATATATCTATACAGACGTGGTCTTGTAGTTGTTGTAGTGAA